>CP124713.1:125750000-125847500 GCA_031232105.1 Capsicum rhomboideum | reverse complement strand
TTTATGTTCATGAGAGATTGAAACGTTAGTAATTAAAACATTATGGAAGCTTTGGAATGATGTCCACAATTATGTGACTCATGAATGACAATCGATCAATGAATAAGGAACATGTGAATAACAATAGATGACAACCAAAAATGATAGACCTTTGAATATTTCGGAATAGCACAAGTACAATGACAATGTGAACAATATGTGCTGCAGAAGGATACAAAAAGAGTAACCTTACATACCTTGTTTTCCTAATATGAATACACAGTCCTATATGTGATTATAATAATCCATCTCCTTCCTTACGTCTTACTCTACAACACAAGTACATAACGGAACCAACATTAACCACAAGCTACTTTCCAAGTGCACAAGACGACCATGAGTTACATGAACATCACTTCACCCTTTACAACACCATTCATGACATCATCATACCAACAATACCATAACATTCTATACATTGACCAAGACATCATAAACCAATAGCATTTCACAAGAAAGTTTCTCCTTTACACTTTCTTATTAACACCGCATCACAATTAATCCATCGAATCACTTTAATATACTTCATTCCAACATATCGACAACAATGCCACAATTTACACTTATAGAAAAATAACAAGTTAAAGAACATAATCACACCATAAATGTTGATATCTCACCCACACCATTCACTTCCATTCAATCCTCAAGTCTCCTTTCCATTTTAAATCACAAGGATGGCACATCTTTTAGCAAAACCCAAAAGTGCACTATTCAACATCTTTCCAACATAACCATCATAATATATATACCATATTTAGCATATAATATATTAAATCACAAGAATAAACACTTACCCAAGCTTGAGAGATGATGATCTTGTCCACAAGAGATGATTACCTTAGGGTTTGAGAGTAGAGAGAAAAGATATTTTTTGTGGAAAAGTCTAGAAGTGTTATGTGTGTTTTGTGGATTAAAATCTGATTTTTGTGCCCTTTTTATAGTGCCTCAACTCATCCTTAGCCACATTTAATCAATAATTGAGGTGTTTTACTTGGTCAAATGGAAGAATGGGTCATTTGACCCATTGGGCCATGTCTTTTGGCTTCATTTTGGGCTTTAAATTGAGCCCAATAACACATGTCATCTTAGCCCACCAAATTCAATGTATAATCCGTCATATATATCATGTTTAAATAATTCCATAAATGTCACGACCATATTCAACTCACGCGGTTCATGCTCGTTGTTTCAATCTCAAAAATAAGCGATTATTGTCACTCATGGCTTAATTTAACATAATTTGGTAAAATAATTACGACGATGAATTAACCCCAACTTGGATGCCAAACTCACTCAAGAGTAGTCCTACTATGATGGCATAATGATACCATAACCCAAGAGTCCTGTTTATAGACTAATAGTCGAAGAAATTTCTTTGCAAAAACCAGCCTGGCACGCCGCCTGGCACGCCTCCTGGCGCGCCTCCTTACTTCCTGGGCCAGAAAAATTCTGGCCAAAAGCGGCCTGGCACGCCCCTGGGCGCGCCCCACCTTAAATTTTTGATTCCGACTTTTCTTTGCGGATTTGGTTGGATCCTTTAAGTCCAAACCTTTACCTTGCCTCTTATCTTTAATATCCTTTGCTTGGAAGTCCTTCAAACCTTAATTTTCACTCCACAAATGCTCCAAAAAGTTGCAAACTCCTCCTACAAGGATCTAATCACATTTACTAGAACACTATCAAATGTTCTGTCTAGGGTCGGAAATGTACGGGGTGTTATATCCTTCCCCCTTTGGAAACATTCATCCTCGAATGTTAATGACGTTATCCAATTAACACAAATGCAAGTTTCATCCCTCATGTTATTACATATACTCATAACATTTCGCGTTTTGAACTTTTTCTTCTGTGTGAAACAAATACGGGTACTTAGACTTGACCTTTTCTTGGTTCCCCATGTGATTCCTCCTACTTGTGGATTTCTTCAAAGTAATTTTACGGAAGCTACTTCTTTATTCCTTTATCTCTTTACTTGTCGATACGAAATAACAATAGGGATCTCTTCATAGGTGAGATCTTCCATAACTTGTTCATTGTCAATGGGAGCAATATAAGATGGATCTCTTATGCACTTTCAACTCATCGAAACATGAAATACTGAATGAACTGTGGAGAGTTCTTGGGGTAGTGATAGTTTATATGCAACTTACCCAACTCTTCGGGTAATTTCATATGGTACATTTTATAGGTCCAACTTTCCTTCCTTCCATACAAAGCTTCATAAGGTGTCATTTGGATACTTGAATGATAGCTATTATTGTAGGCAAATTCAATAAGCAATAGATGTTCATCCTAACTACCTTTAAAATATAATGTACAACTCGTAGCATATCTTCAACTGTTTATATAGTACGTTTTGCCTAAAGAAACATTGCAAACTTTTGTGATCAGTATATATATCAACGTGAACCCCATACAAATAGTGGCGCCATATCTATATATTTTTTTTCCAAGCAACTCTCATATCTGCTAACTCAATATCATGTGTTGAATAATTCCTCTCGGATGGTCACAACTATCTTGAGGCATAAGCTATTACGTTACCATGCTGCATCAATACATATCCAAGAATGTCTTGAACACCTTATTTTCTTTTTCCCTAACTCTTACCTGATGATATCCCGATCTCAGGTTAATATTTGAGAAACATTTCACACCAAATCATAACTTCTGGGGAGGGAATATTTATCCTCGATTGTCACACCAAATCATTATTGTTGCTGGGGAAGTTCAATAGCATAATTTGCAGAAGCTTGTCATAGCTGGGGATTTAGGCTATTTGCACTATATCACAACTGGTGATTTCTGAGGTTGAATTTGAACTCTCAGTGCTAGGGGAATTTGGAATTTATTCTAAAGTATTAGTGGAAATTTTGAGGATTTCCTCAAAATTTTTGCCCCAGTTAGATACTATTTGAGATGATCTCGACTTTTGGGCAATTCGAGACTTTCTCCCAAAATCTTTGTTGGTCTCCATTCTCTTTGACAAATGAATGATCTTCTTCTTCAGAATTTTTGAGATTCTTTCTCCAAAATTCTGCCCCAGTTTCCATTTCCTACGGTGATATGACCGAGCCGTTGGGGCGCCTACGTATCCCGTTGAAGCAGGAATCAGGTCAAACGTAGTTCAGGACTACGCTAGGGGGATATAGAAAAAATCTAAAGGGTTGACCGAAGCCGACATAGTCCGCCTACGTATCTCATTCTTGAGAATTCAGGTTAAACATAGTTCGCACATAAAAAGGGAAAGATAAGTTTTCCTAAGGGGTTGACCGAAGCCGACATAGGCCGCCTAGGTATCTCATTCTTGAGAATTCAGGTCAAACGTAGTTCGTACATAAAAAGGGAAAGATAATATTTCCTAAGGGGTTGACCGAAGCCGACATAGGCCGCCTACATATCTCATTCTTAAGAATTCAGGTCAAACGTAGTTCGTACATAAAAAGGGAAAAATAAGTTTTCCTAAGGGGTTGACCGAAGCAGACATAGGCTGCCTACGTATCTCATTCTTGAGAATTCAGGTCAAACGTAGTTCGTACATAAAGGGGAATGGATATTTAAGCTACTACAAAGCATAAAATGATTACACTAAGAAAAGTACGATTACAAGGAAAGGAAACATAGAGAAGAGACTATCTTCAGACGTAGTATCTCTTCACCGCATCGGAGTTGATTGTCTTGGTCCACTCTTGGCCATCCATCTCGGATAGGATTAGGGATCCTCCAGATAGCACTTTACGTACCACATATGGTCCTTGCGAGTTTGGAGCAAACTTGCCTTTGTATTCTTCTTAATAGAGGAATATGCGTTTGAGAACCAATTGTCCTACTTCAAATGTGCGAGTTCTCACTTTCTTGTTGAAGGAATGAATCATACGTTGCTGGTATAGCTGACCATGGCATACGGCCTCCATTCGCTTTTCATCGATTAGCATGAGTTGTTCACATCTAGCACGAACCCATTCTTTGTTACTCACTTTAGCCTCTTGAATAATCTTCAAGGAAGGTATCTCTACCTCGGCAGGTATCACGGCTTCAGTTCCATAAACCAATAGATATGGAGTTGCCCAATCGAAGTTTTGACTGTCGTACGTTATCCTAACAAAGCATAAGGCAACATCTCGTGCCAAGATCTGTTGTTCTCAATCATTTTCCTCAATATCCTCTTGATGTTTTTGTTGGCGTCTTCTACAGCTCCATTGATTTGCCGACGATACGCGGTCGAATTTCGATGAGTGATTTTGAACTTTTCACAAATTTATTTCATCAAGTGACTGTTCAGGTTAGCTCCATTATCTGTAATGATTGATTCTGGTATTCCAAATCGGTAAATCAAGTTGTTTCTGACAAAATCTGCAACGACTTTCTTGGTCAGAGCTTTGTATGAGATAGCTTCCACTCATTTTGTGAAATAATCAATAGCAACTAAGATGAATCTATGTCCATTCGATGCTTTCAGCTCTATCAGACCAATGACGTCCATACCCTATGCTATGAATGGCCATGGTGAACTCATTGTGTAGAGTTCATGTGGAGGCATCCGAATCAAGTGTCCGTGTGTCTGACACTTTGGGCATTTTTGCACGTACTTATTATAGTCATTTTCCATAGTCATCCAAAAGTAACCCGCCCTCAAGATTTTTCTAGAGAGAGAGAATCCATTCATATGAGGCCCACAAACTCCAGCATGTATCTCTTCCAATAGCTTTGTGGCTTCT
Organism: Capsicum rhomboideum; assembly: GCA_031232105.1. NCBI lineage: Eukaryota > Viridiplantae > Streptophyta > Magnoliopsida > Solanales > Solanaceae > Capsicum > Capsicum rhomboideum. The sequence goes on along the minus strand of CP124713.1, from coordinate 125,842,740 downwards.
GCGGCATCAACACATCGTAGAAATCCTAGATTTGGGGTCTTCTTGAAAAGGATTTCCCCGCTTGGGAAGTAACTTTTTTCCAAACGACGGATTATCTTCTTCTGAATGTTACTGGCATCTTCGGGGTATGCTTCAGACTCTAAATACCTCTTGATATTGAAGTACCATGGTTTCCCATCGGCTTCTGCTTCAATGTGTGCACAGTGTACTGGTTTCTCCTTCAAGCTTATTTCCAAGGGATCAATGTAATTTCGATCTGGGTGTTGAATCATGGAGGATATAGTAGCTAGAGCATCAGCAAACTCATTTTGTACCCTTGGGATATGTCTGAAGTCAATCTCCTTGAATCTTTTGCATAAATTCTGTACTAGCTCTACTTAAGGAGTGATCTTGGAATTCTTCACAGCCCACTCTCCTTGCACCTGGCGAATCAATAGATCCGAGTCTCCAATGACTAATAATTCTCGAACACCCATGTAAAGTGCTAACTCAAGGCCTAGAATACAAGCTTTATATTCGGCCATGTTGTTGGTGCACGAAAAATGCAATTTGGCGGTTACTGGGTAGTGTTGACCTGTTTCTGACACTAGAACTGCTCCAATTCCTGAACCTTTGAAGTTGATCGCTCCATCAAAGAACATCCTCCATCTGAGGTATGCTTCAGCTATGTCTTCCCCTACGAACAAAATTTCTTCATCCAAAAAATAAGTATGGAGTGGCTCATATTCTCTGTCAACTGGGTTCTCAGCCAGATGATCTGCAAGTGCTTGCCCCTTGATTGCCTTTTGGGTCACATATACAATGTCAAACTCGCTCAATAACATCTGCCATTTGGCCAACTTCCCTGTAGGCATGGCTTTCTGAAATATATATATTTCAAAGGATCCATCCTGGAGATAAGATATGTTGTATATGAAGATAAATAATGTCTTAGCTTCTGGGCAGCCCAAGTTAAAGCACAACATGTCCTCTCAACCAAGGTGTATCGAGCCTCATATGGCGTGAACTTTTTGCTCAAATAATATATCGCCTTCTCTTTCTTGCCGGTTTCATCGTGTTTCCCGAGGACGAATCCAAAAGCATTTTCTGAGACTGACAAATACAATAATAACGAAATTCCTTCCCTTGGTGGAACCAAAACAGGCGGAGTGGATAGATAATCTTTAATCCTGTCAAAAGCCTTCTGGCACTCTTCTGTCCACTCGTTCATTGCATCCTTCTTCAACATCTTAAGGATTGGCTCACATGTGACAGTTGAATGGGCAATGAACCTGCTAATATAATTCAAACGTCCCAAGAAACTCATGACTTCTTTCTTGGTCCTCGATTGGGGAAATTCCTCAATTGTCTTGATCTTGGAAGGGTCGAGTTTGATGCCCCTCCTACTGACTATAAATCCCAATAGTTTTTTGGCTGGCACACCAAAAGCACACTTGGCGGGATTTAGCTTCAAGTTATACTTTCTCAATCGATCGAAGAAATTTCTCAGCTGTGTCAAATGATCTGAACTCTCGCGGGATTTGATGATTATATCATCCACGTACACCTCTAAAGATCATTTTCATAGCCCTCATGTATGTTGCACCAGTATTTTTTAGACCAAACGGCATTACTCTATAGTGGTAAACACCCCAGGGTGTGATGAAGGCCGTCTTTTCTGCGTCTTCCTCATTCATTAAGATCTGATGATACCCGGTGAAAAATCCACAAAAGACTGCATTTCATGCTTTGCGCAGTTGTCGATGATAATGTGGATGTTGGGTATAGGGAAATTATCTTTAGGACTGGCCCTGTTCAAATCTCTGTAGTCAACATAAATTCTGATTTTGCCGTCTTTCTTTGGCACCAGAACAATATTGGCCAGCCAAGTTGGATATTTTGTGACCTCTACAACCTTAGATTGGATTTGCTTCATCACTTCTTCTTTAACCCTTAAACTTAAGTTTGGCTTGAACTTCCGCATTTTTTGCTTTACTGGATCAAACTCTGGATTGATTGGCAACTTATGTGACACGATGTTGGTGCTCAACCCCGGCATGTCATCATAGGACCAAGTAAATACGTCGATGTATTCTCATAACAAACGGATGAGTTCTCTTTTCTATACTTCTGTCAAGTGAACACTGATTCTTGTTTCCTTAACTTCATCATGGCCCCCTAGATTGACCACTTCAGTTTCTTCCAGGTTAGGCTTCTCACAGTTTTCAAATTCTTCCAAATCCTCCATTAGTTGTTCCTCATCATAGTTTTCCCATTCATTGTCATTCACATCACTGTGTTCATTTGGCTCTTGACATGACATGATATTGGCAGGTTTTAAGTTATTATTACTGAAAGAAACAAACAAACCAAGTCAGATAATAGCAAGCTAACACAAAAATAGGGAAATAGGAATAACATAACTCAAAAAATAGTTTTCTAGATAAAGGGAGGCCTTTTCATTGAAACTTGGGAAATATTTACAAACTATGGCTCATGACCTGCACGAGTACAGGCCCATGCCTTTTTGAAAGCAGTAAACATGCAAAAAGAGGATTTGAAAGATAAAAGGGTGGATCGCGGGGCCTCCTCCGGATCATCACCGATTTTCAAAAACTAGAAATTTGCCCTTTCATCTACCACAGAGGGTGAGGAGTCATAAGCGAAGTGGATGTCCAATTTTGCGAAGTTTCTCCAGGTGCAGCCTTCCTCACTCCACTAGTCTTCAAAAAATCTTCTATTATAGCATTGCAACCTTCGAACAGAATTCCTATCCCATCCCCCAGACCATCATCCATCGGTATCTCGCGTACATGAAATGACTGGTATAGCAGTGGAAATGGCTTGGGCAGACCCATCGTTGTCCTTTTCTCATTATCATCTTCCTTTGTCGGCTTGTATCCTAGTCCATATTTGAACGCTTTTTCTGGAATCAAGATCAGCTCAATGATACCTTCCAAATTCTTTCCTAGGCCCCGACTAGGCTTGAATCTATTTCTTAGCATCACAGTTGCCATCATTTTATAGATAGAAGGCATGGGTGTCTGGGATGTTGGGTTCTCTTCAGCGGCATTCACGATTTCCACCGTATAAAAGTTACTGCCCTTTAGAACATCTTCAATCATAGGTACGTAACCATTGGGGTGACTCAAGTGACTCTCTTCACCTTGAATGACCACCTCGTGGCCATCCCAGATGAATTTCAATAATTGATGAAGAGGTGATGAAATAGCTTTTGCACCATGGAGCCACGACCTCCCGAGGAGCAGATTGTAACTAGGATTAGTATCCATAACATGAAATTTAGTCTTGAACTTGGCGGGTCCCATTTGGATGTACAAATCAACTACACCTATGGTGTCCCTCTGTCCCCCATCGAAAGCTCGCACATTAACGTGGCTTTGATGAACCTTTCCCAAGTCGTAACCCATTTGAGTCAATATGGAAAGGGGACAAATGTTCAAACCAGATCCATCATCTATCAGAACCCAATTAATCACATGGTCACGACAAATAACAGAAATGTGCAATGCTTTATTATGCATTATGCCTTCAAAAGGTAACTCTTCTTCACTGAATGATATGCGATGACTTCCCACAACGTTACCTATCATTGCGGCCAAATTTTCAACACTCGTGCCAACGGGTACATATGCTTCATCTAAGACTTTCAACAAAGCTTGTCAGTGGTATTGAGAACTCATTAACAATGCCCACACAGAGATCTGTGCTGGAGTGTTTTCCAGATGCTTAACAATTGAATATTCTTTTGGTTGCATTAACGCCTCCAAAACTCTTCGGTCTCTCCTTCAGTAATCGGCCTTTTCTGCGAATCCTTCTTATAAGAGTCATTGGCTAAATTCTCAGGAGTATAGCACCGTCCTGATCGAGTCATCCCATGGGCGACAACAGTCTCTACAATAAACTCTTTTCTAGGCAGTGTTGGAACATATGCCTGAGTCGAGGCGGTCATCACCACAAACGGGGGCCTTTTATTAACACTTAAGGCAGCCACGACATTCTCTATCTTCTCTACCCCTTCCATCCTCTTAGGCTTTTCTAAATTAAACTTAGCGATAGTCTTACTAACTGCCCATTCATCTTCTATTTCGATCATGTTAAACGTAACCCCTCCGTGGTTAGGCAACGGATTACTGTTGACATTTGGAGCTGGTGTTTGAAGAGTAATGACTTTATGATCAATCAGGTCCTGGATCTTATGTTTCAAATTAATGCAATCTTCGTTACTGTGGCCGACTCCTCCAGAATGATAGGCACAGCTTTGATCGGCATGATAAAATTGGGAATTTGTATTAGTGGGCTTTGGTTGGACAGGCTGAAGATAGCCAGCTGCTCTTAATCTTTCGAAAAGCTGAGTGCGACTTTCAGCCAGCGGTGTAAAGTTTTGAGGAGGTTTTTTTTTAAGGTTTGGACGAGGAATGTTATTTTGATCAACATGAGGTGGTACTTGATTATAATTTAGAGCTACGTGGATGTTAGCTTGGTGATTTGGGATAGTGGCTTGGACATTAGGCTGATATTTTGGCAATGGAGCTTGATATTATGGTAGGAAATTTGGTTGTGGAGCTTGGTATTGAGGTAGGATATTTGTCTGTGGAGCTTGGTATTGAGGTAGGATATTTGGCTGTGGAGCTAGGTATTGGGGTTGAGCGTAGAATACGGATTGAGGACTCTGGTGTGGCGGAGAAGAAAGGGTATTCCTGGGTCTGAATCTCCTTTTCAATTTAGCAATAGAATCAGTAGATACTGCAGTCACATCTTCTCTTTTCTTCCTAGGGAACCCAGAGGACCCAGCTGATGTTGGAGTCTGGATAATTTTCCCAGTTCACATCCCTTCTTCGAGTGATTCACCAATCTTTACCAAATTTGCAAAGGTTGCCCGAACTGCAGACACCATTCTAGTATAGAACTCTCCTTCTTCAGCACGAGAAAATACCTCTACCATTTCCTCCTCAGTCATAGGAGGTTGTACCTTAGCGGCTTCCTTTCTCCAGTGATAGGCATAATCTCGAAAGTATTCACCGCTCTTTTGCTTGATCCTATTTAGTGAATGCCGGTCAGGAACTATTTCTACATTGTAAGCGAACCTGTCGATAAAGTCTTTGGCCAAGGCCTTCCAGCTAGGCCATTTTCTCAATTCCTGGGATGTGAACCAATCCAAAGCTTCGCCGCTTAAACTTCGACTGAATAGGCTCATCAGCAACGCTTCATTCCTTCCAATTCCAACCATTTGATCACAGTATCTTCTTAAGTGATCCATGGGATTTCTAGTACCACCGAATGTTTCAAATCGGGGGACTTTATATCCTTCTAGTAGGTCTACACTGGGGTGGACACACAAATCATCATAACCAAGTCCATCATTATCCCCTATTCCATGAGATTCTTTGATCCTCATAATCTCTTCATTCATTGCAAGCAACTTCTTTTCATGCTCGAGCCTCCATTCTTTTTCTTTCTTCTCATAATGGTCTACCTCGGGATTAGGGAAAGGGTTATACAGATCGAGAGATGTAATTACATAGAAGGCAGTTGGGGGTATAGGTCGAATGTGAGATGGATTTGGGATAGTGACAGAAGGGTTTTGGTATGGTGAAGTGTGATTTTGAGGATGAGCGGAAGTTGGCTTGTAGGCAGGGAGAATATTTTGGGGGTTAAAGGTGTTTTGTGGAGTTTGAGAGTGGTTTTGTGGGATTTGAGGATGGATTTGTGGAGTTAGGGATGGGTTTTGTGGATGGTAAGCTTCTGGGTTATTGTCTCGGTTAGTGTTTTGAATGGGCGGAGTATGAGTTTGATGAACTGGTGGATTATTGATGATTGGGTCTGTAGGAAGTTGAGAGGCAGAGGCGGCTAAAACGTTATTTGGATGATTCCCGAGGTCAGGCGTGTTGAGAGAAGGTATTTAGAATGGAGGACCATGCCCTCCTGGAACAGGAGCATTAGTAGTGATGGCAAGATTAGCCAAGTCTCTAGTACGATTCACCTCCTCTTGAAGCATTTCCAGCTTTCTTGCGAGTTCAGCAATCATCTCGCTTTGTTCTGCTATAACATTGTCCTTGATGGCCAATGCACTGTCTTCGTCGTTTCCAGTCATATTTGAATGATGGCTAAGGGATGGGATTTCGCGGGCTTTTGATCCGGTGAAGTAAGGATGTTCAGCCAGCTTATGACAACACGGAGTAGTTTTTATTACCTGTAAAATAAAAACTAATCAAAGGCCGATGTGTTAGATCCTTTTAGTAATACATAATGCAAGATAATTAGGCAGGAAGTAAACACATAAAGTTGTTTTCATCGTAAGTAAATTGATCCATGGGATATTGACTCAGAATTTTTAATGAATAGGATTTTGTTCATTGATTTGGGATAAACGAGTTTGCTAGGAAGATTGATTGTGAAATGCCTTCCTCTTCTTCTTCTTCATCCTTATGCCTCCTTCCAAAAAATAAGGGGAAACAAAATTTTTTGAAGATAAGGACCTAGCCAGAAGGCTACCTACGTATCCCACGAAGGGGAAATCAGGTCCGACGTAGTTCAAAAAGTTGAGGAAAATCTTCATTTCATTACACTCTTGTTGGGAATCATTACATTTAGGAAAACATGAAAACAGAACAACATCTAAAGGAAAACTTAACACCTAGCTTCTAGATAAGTGCGGGTGTTCCCGCTTCATTCTACTCCTTTCATCTATTGATCTTCTAAGAATGAAATGGCGGAAATTCCAACTCGACCCTTCTAGCTTCCACCAGGAGTTCCAACTCCATTTTGAAAGCATGACAAGTCTCTAAGTCATGCCCCCCTCTCCCTCCATGATAGTGACAAACATCCTTGAATTTCTTCCAAGCCTTTGACATCATGTTAGACTTTCTCTCCACTGGCTCTAAGATTTTGGCATGGATGAGCTTTGAATAAATATCGTGATAGGATTCTTCGAATTTTGTGAAGTCATACTTGTAAATCTGTATCTCTTCAGTGATAGGCATGCCTGGGTTGACATGGTCACATGTGAGAATGGTCTGTGATCCCCACACGCTACTTATCTGACCATTGCAAATCATGCTATAAATTCTGGCTTTCAGAGCGATTCATTCATTGGTGGTGTGGCCAGGTTGTTGTGGATGTTATGAGAATTTCTTGTGGCATCTCTAGGAAGGCAGCCAAACCCTTCTGTTTGGTCAAGTTGGAGAATTTCCATATCTCTTAAAGACTGATAAACTTCTGAGCATGTCATGACCCTGGGGCTCCTAGAGGATCCTCTAAAGTGAGCTTTGAGGATGATCTTTTCACTTCCTGGCCTAATCCTAGTTGGCCAAACGGCATTCCCTTTTAGCTTAGCCCAATAGTCAGCTCTCACTTTGGGAAACAGGATTTGCTCCATGCTTTCTTTCTCATGGCTCTTGGTTGAATCTTCAACCTTGTACTTGGCAGACTCTTTCTCTTGCGCGATCAACTGTTTGAACTTAGCAATTTCCATGTCAGTCTGATTGATCTTCCTAACCACCATCTTGGTTTCTTCCTTCATCACCTCTTCCACTAAGGCTAACTCCACTATCTGTCTTTTCAATTGACCGGCTCTTGAATCCATGATCAATCTTCCTGAAAGAGTAGGAACGGATCTTAGAAAGTTAACAAAGAATGGTTGAGTTTTTTCTGGGAAACTTGGAAAAACCCGAGTGTTTGGTCGAACTTTTATTTAGTGGGTGTATATTTCTACCTAAAGGTCTCTTATGAAAAATGGGATTGGATCAATCCGCCTTTGATTCAAACAACGCACATAAACACGTAAGACAGTTATATCACACAAGCATATTATAATAAACGCGTATCCTACTTGGGTGACTCTTTTGAGCTAAGGGTTGGCCTAGCGAGTTTGAAGGAAGTATATGCCTTTTAAAAACAAATCCATTATCCCCAAAATAACATTTTCATAAATATCCAAAAGGTCATAAATGCCTACAAAGTAGCAAAACAAGGGATACAATCTTTGGGGAAAGGGAAATAACAGTGCAAGAAAAACAGTCCCACGCAGGGGATAATAAATGAAGATACTAGCATACAGATGATCCTTTATCGGTCTTCGCCTTTTTAGCCTTTTCCACCTCATGCCATATGCGATATAGGTTGCCGATCGAGTGACTTCCACATAATTGTGCTCTACTCTCATAGTTCATTTCTCCTATGCTATCAATTTGGGAAACCATGCAATCATCCAAATTAATCAAACACTGTCTGGCGTCACTCACCTCTTGTCTGTCTCTCTTTAACTCTTCCCTTAATTTATGTATGGTCGAAGCATCCTCCCTATGTTGCCACTGATGAGCAATCTCACTTGTATGGAATTTATCCTGAAGCCTGTGAAGCCGAATCTGATGCTCTGATTCTATATCAACAAGTTGTGTGGGCACATTCGGACCAGGTACCAATGTTCCTACGAGGTTCTTCTTCAACCACTCTTTGTAAGTATCACTAACCTCAGGCTCAAACCCAATACTAAAAGAGATTTCTCTGGTCTTTCTTTCCTTCCACCCATGTATAATAAATTCTTTGAGCGGTGTCTCACTTTCCCCATATTCGGTGATGAATCTAGCCATGGGTTCTGTTTGTGGTGTCTCATGTTTGATTTTAAACTGTCTGAGAACTTTGGCGGGAATATAAGGACGAGTCCCTCTAAGGCCAGCGAGTACTTAAAAAGGCTGTTTGTTTCCTCGAATTATGTATATCCCTGGATTGAGGTATTTGATTGACCATTGGACATTGTCGTCTCTCAATTCCCCGAATTGCTTGAACCAAAATTCCAGAGTTTTTTCCCTCTTAAATCTGTTTATAGTCAACCACATGCTATGGGATGACAAAAGATCGTACCTTGTCAGATGTTCCGTATTCTCCATTCTAGGATCCTTCAACAAATGTTTCATCATCCACCATTGCAAAATAAGATTGCACCCCTGGAAGAAACGAGCCCCCTTTTGACAATTTCCTAAAGCCCAGTATATTTCTGGGACGATCATAGGAGCTAAAGTGTGGAATACCTTAGAAGTGTCGTATTCCAACCCATAGAAGATGGCATGTATTACCATAACGAAGCTTGGATGAATAGTACCATTCGATCCTTGTGGAAATACCATAGTTCCAAGTAGACTCACCGCGAAAGCAAATGCCCTTCTATCCTTCCATTCTGACTCAGATGCGAATTCATGCCTGAATTTTTGGAAAAAATTGAACCTTCCGAACTTGTAGTACAACTCACAAAAAGCAATATTTGGCCCATCAAGCTTTCCTAGCCAGGTATCATCTTCAATCAAAAAGGCATCCTTGATCTTTTGACGGTTCCACACCTCCGGGACTAAGACATTATTATCCGGTGTCTTTTTTCTTTTGTTGCACATGTGGACGCTTTCATAGCTAACTACCACTTCTTCGATAGTAGGGGTCAATTCAACTTCGCCAAAGCGAAATACCATGTTGTCATCATCCCAGAATTATGTCAGCACATGAATCATTTCAGGCCAAACATCCATCTCTAGAAGTGAAGGTAGGTGACCGATATGTGTCTTAATAGTCTTCTTATCTTCGGGAGTCATGTAGGCCCACCAAACCTTAAGGAAATCATCTGGTTTGGTAACCATCTTGAGTCTTCTAATGGGAAGCGGTTGAGCCATTCCTACACAAAAGCAAACAAAGTAAGCCTTTCCCCCCACTCCAAATGATAATGGATTAGATTAATCAGCATATACTCCTTCAACACATAAGCATGATTCGTCTGTTATTGACTCGTGGTCAAAAGACGTAGGGTAGGTTTTCTAATGGGCCAAATACCCCCTCAGGTATTGGGTCATCCTAGGCTCATGCCTAAAAGGGTTTTGGTTTCGCTCTATCCTATGTATCTAGAGTGGGCTTTGACCAGGTTCCCAAGTGGACAACTTGGGTTTTGAAATACAAACAACCATTGGATGCCTAACATACCAATAAAATGTTGTATTTCCAACACTTTCATTTGGAATTGATAAATAGAGGCCGCGCAACCGCGAAACCCCAAACAGTTAAATATCAAATGAGGAATATGCCATGAATGCAATTGATAGATATAATCACAAAATATTATTAAATTAGCACAATTATTCAAATAAGGCCACATAAATCAATTCAAATTGTCTAAAATTTGGTTAGAATCTTAATATATTCCCCAGCGGAGTCGCCATTTCTGTCATAAATAAATAAAGCAGGTTCGGCCCTTTGGGCTACCCCCTGTCAGGTTCGGCATCAAGCTAGGCTTTTTCCCCACTGAGCTTCCCACCTGCTATCACCCGAAAATCGGTGAAGCAGGTTCGGCATCAAGTTTGGCTTTTGCTTCACTGAGATTTCCCCCTGATCCAATAATATCGGGATCGGCTTGAGTTAGGCTTGCGCCCCCACAAAGCTACCACCCGTACTCAAAGAACCATAAAGTAATAAAAAAGTAACCATATAGAAATTATAAAATAAGTATATAGAAATTATAAATTATCCATATCAAAATTATACGGTAACCATATATGCATTACTTCTTTCATTACTTTTGTGAGATTGATACATGGGGAATCATAACATTATTGGTAACACATAGATGCATTACTTCATTCATTTATGTTCATGAGAGATTGAAATGTGAGTAATTATAACATTATGGAAGCTTTGGAATGATGTCCACAATTATGTGACTCATGAATGACAATCGATCAATGAATAAGAAATATGTGAATAATAATAGATGACAACCTGAAATGATATACCTTTGAATATTTCGGAATAACACAAGTACAATGACAATGTGAACAATATGTGCTGCAGAAGGATACGAAAAGAGTAACCTTACATACCTTGTTTTCCCAATATGAATACACAATCCTATATGTGATTACAATAATCCAGCTCCCTCCTTACGTCTTAATCTACAACACAAGTACATAACGGAACCAACATTAACCACAAGCTACTTTCCAAGTGCATAAGACGACCATGAGTTACATGAACATCACTTCACCCTTTACAACACCATTCATGGTATCATCATACCAACAATACCATAACATTCTATACATTGACCAAGACATCATAAATCAATAACATTTTGTTTTATCCCTTTCAGGCTCGAAGGGTTGGGAAAACATTTGGTTTTGACCTTTCAAACTATTTCAAAACTCAAAAGAAAATTTCGAAACAATTTAAGAAAATACAGAGTCGCCACTTGATTTTTTATAGAAGATATCAAGAAAAACTAAAATATATTTTAAAGACTCGAAAAAAGAAACAAGTCTTTAAAATTAGAGAAAATGGGTAAGGATTCTGGTAACGCCTTGAGAAGGTTTTTAAGGCACTCAAGAGCGTCCGCGAAAGCAGTTGACCAAAAGACAGTTTGACTAATTTGTAAAAATGACCAATTTTGAAAACATGGCTAACTTTGTAAAATCTTAAATTCATTTGCAAACATGACACTTATTCTAGTGATATGAAAAGTAATTTACTTTAAATTAGGGGAGAATCGTGTAAACAAACCCAACTTTAGATTTGAGAAAAATAAGATTTACATCCTTAACAAATAAAGACAATTTTATCTTGAAAGAACCAATTTGTTAGAAATAATACCTTTGGAAATGAGTTTTAAAGCAATATTGAATTTTGACAAATTATGAAGTAATTGATTAATGACAAAAAGCTTGGATTTTCTTCCAAAGAAACGATTTAACCTTTTGAATTTTTGAGAAAAAGTCACCTTAATTTATATAGATTACTCAATCACGTAAACAAAATAAATTCTATCACTTGGTTAGTTAAAGACTTTTTCCAAAAGGAAAAATAAAGATATCATTTTATTGATTTAAAATATTAAACTTATGCAATAAATGAAAATTAAAGGAAAATATAAAAGATAAAACGAAATAACAACGCGGAGGGGAAAATATTTTGATTAACCAAATTTAAAAGTTAACTACATACAAATAAATCCAAACGTGAATTACAAATAAATAAATAAAAGTAGGGAAGTTGAGAGAAATGGGTTTTGAACCCGTTTGGACCTGCCCGGCTTTAATCCTTAATTTTTCCTAGGCTCTTAGCCTATTTCAATTTTTCACCGTCTTCATCCTTGTATACTAACTTCCTTATGTAGCGGTTAGCTACACACTTTTCTTTTCGATTTACCCATTTTTTGGGCCTTGAGGTTTGACTCGAAGAATTGGGCCTCCTTGGCCCATTAGAGGAATGCAAAAAGGGGGAGAGTCCATTTTGGACTCCAACGAGTGTTCACATGTCAAACAAAATGAGAATAACGATTAGATATCAACTCAAAAATGAGATAATCGGATTAAAAAAACCGTTTGCAATTACAAGATTCTACGAGACCTTATAGTATATATCAAGGAAAAAGTAGAGAATACATTCAAGTACGTCTTGAACTGGACAACAATGGTAAACAAGATGATCTTGATATGCAAGAATCACATCAGATTTCATGTAGGCATACAACTAAAGAGGAATCATAGTAGTAGGCAAACAAAAGTTTCCATGCTTAATAATTGCTACCCGAACTGATAGTCTGTCTAAAAAAAAAAAAAGAAAAAAAAAGCCAATTCGAATGAATAACACATTTCACTAGATTCACAGTTGATCAAATTAGTGGCAAAATGAAGCAGCAAACAGATTTTCAATCAGATTTGGTAGGGATTGCCATAGTAGTCTATGTTCTGATTGCAAGGACTGGAAAATAAGGATGAGCTATGGTGGGAGCCTATACCTAATAATTATGTAATCAAACAAATTACTTAAATAGGTAAAACATAGTAATCTCAAAACACATGGCATGTAACTATCACATATTGAGCCTTACGTGTCTTATACTAGCACCGGATGGTTTCAATGATTTAAGCATAACATTCAAACATTTGGGTGATTTACAAGATTTTTTAAAGAAAGTTAAACCAATTTATCGACACCAAATTGTATGCAACCAAAGAATGTGCTCATGATCAAAGTAAAAAAAAAAATGCCAACTTTGAACCCATTAATCAAGGTGTTACATGGTTACTACTTAATTTCTATCTTTTTGTATAGCATGATACTTATTTCTAGGTGTTCGTATAAATTTTCAGGCAACACAAAAAAAAATCAGATAGTTTGGGGATTCCAAAGATAGTCACGTAGTAAAATCTAACTCGCATCTAACATATTCTCAACGGACTTTTATCCCGGACAGTTTGAGGTTTGATTGATAAGAAAAGAGAACATAACAGCGAGGAAAGAAACTGATTAGTGAATCTAGACATGTTTAGGAAAATAAAAAAGAAGCAATTAAGGTTGCATTGTAAAACATAGAAGGAAACAAACAAGAAAGAACATCAAGAAGAGCTAAACAAAGACTACATTCCTGTGACTATATTAAACAGGAACCAAGGATCACTTGAGCTAAAGGGGATAATTCCATCAGAGAACAAACCACAAAATCAGTAACTAGCCTTAATCTTTGTTATTCGGACATGAACAAGCATAAAAAGATTAAAGCTATATCACTCCAGAGTAGATTAGGAAAGATATAGGTAAAGTTCACTCAAACAAATTTCGACTTTCAACAGAAACAATACTTAACCGCTTAAACCAAAAAAATAAAAAATAATTCTGAATCTGAAATTTAAGCAGACAACATGTAGTACTAAAATAAGGTAAATAATGGTAGAATTGAGGCTACGAAATTAATTTTTGTATCAAAGAACATTCAACTTATAATTTCCAAAGAATCTATAGTATTATGTCTTAAAGATAACTAAAGAGTTACTTCAAAACCCCGACCCATATACCTTGCATAATATAGCAAGCCACGAGTCTTAGAACCTGACTTGAAATAGTTCCGTCTATCAATCTAGAGGACTATTTCCATCATCGGAGAGACTAAAAAAAACACTCATTTTTTAGTCAACCGAAAATGGTAACATACTGAAAAGGTCACAAGTTTGATACAACAACACCAGTCATAGAGAAATTAATTAAAGTTCAAAGGCTTTTAAACCAAACACACCAAATTTCATATCTGAAAGCCTTACAAACGTCAAAACACATCCTTCAAACTAAACCAGCCCACACTAGATGAATCATATCGAACCATTACTAACCAGTCTTTAACTATTATTCACAGTCAATAAATTAAATCACTGGACACTCAGTTCATAATTTAATCAAACTTGGAGAAGAGAGTACAAACAAACATGTCTTAAACCATTCTCTTTACGAACAAGTTTTAATTCTCAATCCGAAATTTCCACAAATCAGTCGTAAATACCACATAAAACCTCAAACAAGACCAGTCCCAAATTCACAATCACTGTGAGATTCACCTTTTTTATGAAATTTAAACAAGAGGAGAAAATGCAAAAGAGATGGAATTTTCACATATTTTGGAGCAACGAAATGGGACAACGAGTCTCAAACGGGATAGCTTCCACCAGAATTTATGCTTGTTTCTGCCGAAGTTATAATTTCGACTCGTCGGGGTTCAACTTTTCGTCGAAATTTGATCTTTTAGAGTATGTATTTTCTCTCGGATTTTTGGTTAAGTAAGGTTAGAAGTGTGCGCCTCCAGAACCTCCAAATTTTCCCCCCAAAATCCTCTTCTTCAACCCTTAACCCACACTATCTATTTATTGGGGAATTGGGGATGAAAATGGGGGGAAAACGTAGGGGTAGATTAGGGAAAAATGAATTGAATTTTGAAATTCGAATTTGTGGATAAGAATTGAGGTTTGACAGCTTTGGCTAGATGAATTTGGACCAAAAGAGGGCCAAATTCGTTTGGGGGTTTTGGGGGGAAACGATGAATTCTTCTTCCTCCAATTAAAATTGCCCAACACGGTACTTTCATGGTACTATTTGAGCTGGAATCCCATTGGAATTCAAGGGATTTGAATGTTATGGAGCCACATAGGCTGTTTCTAGAATGTTCCAGAGTTTCCCCGAGTATAAATTCGCGTGTAGCTCACATGCTCGTACGAATTGGAGAGGTCGAGAGAGCGGGAAAGGGATTTGGCTAGGGTTTCGCATTGTTGTCGGGTTGAAGTTGGGTTAATGGTTGTTGTCGATGTTGTTGTTTATCGTTGAGGGAGATAGAATCGGGGAGAGAGAAAGAAAATAGAGGGGCGTGTGGTGTGCGTGTGTATGTGTTTTGTATGCATAGGTGTGTGTATATTAATCTGATTTTGGGGTAAAAGAGGTTTGGGTCGGGTCAGTTGAAAGGAGTTGGGCCCAAAAATGGTCTTAAAAATAAGAGAATAGAGTGGAGGAAAGGTCTAATTATACTTCTAGCCAATTTAAGTTAATAAAATGGCCACAATTATACTAATCAACCCAAATTGAGACGGAATTAATTTCCAATTAATTTAACAAGCTTCTCAAATTCAATAATTCAAAAATAAACATTTAATAAAACACAATTATTTTGTTTAAAAATTAAGGAACTAGTTATGTCATCAATTCCTTATTTTAAAATCAACTTTGAGAAAAGTAGAGTATTTGCAATTTTAACCAAGCGCTTCACTCAAAATAAATTCTAAAATATTTTCCTTAAGCGAAAAATTATATGATTCTATATAATTAAACACATAACATATCAATTTCGCCTAAAATTCAAAAGGTAGGCTTGGAAATATTTTCAAAATAATTTATTTTAATAAAATAATTATTTTAAAATTATTTGGAATCAAGAAGTTCGAAAACTAATACGGAGTGGGGAGGGCAAAAATTAGGTGTCAACACATTTCACAAGCAAGTTTCTCCTTTACACTTTCTCATTAACACTGCATCACAATTAATCCATCGAATCACTTCAATATACTTCATACAAACATATCGACAACAATCCCACAATTTACACTTATAGAAAAATAACAAGTTAAAGAACATAATCAAACCATACATGTTGATATCTCACCCACACCATTCACTTCCATTCAATCCTCAAGTCTCCTTTCCATTTTAAATCACAAGGATGGCACATCTTTTAGCAAAACCCAAAAGTGCACTATTCAACATCTTTCCAACATAACCATCATGATATATATACCATCTTTAGCATATAATATATTAAATCACAAGAATAAACACTTACCCAAGCTTGAGAGATGATGATCTTGTCCACAAGAGATGATTGCCTTAGGGTTTGAGAGTAGAGAGAAAAGATATTTTTTGTGGAAAAGTCTAGAAATGTTATGTGTGTTTTGTGGATTAAAATCTGATTTTTGTGCCCTTTTTATAGTGCCTCAACCCATCCTTAGCCACATTTAATCAATAATTGAGGTGTTTTACTTGGTCAAATGGAAGAATGGATCATTTGACCCATTGGGCCATGTCTTTTGGCTTCATTTTGGGCTTTAAAGTGAGCCCAACAACACATGTCATCTTAGCGCACCAAATTCAATGTATAATCCGTCATATATCTCATGTTTAAATAATTCCATAAATGTCACGACCATATTCAACTCACGCGATTCATGCTCGTAGTTTCAATCTCAAAAATAAGCGATTATTGTCACTCATGGCTTAATTCAACATAATTTGGTAAAATAATTACGACGACGAATTAACCCCAACTTGGATGCCAAACTCACTCAAGAGTAGTCCTACTATGATGGAATAATGATACCATAACCCAAGAGTCCTATTTATAGACTAATAGTCGAAGAAATTTTTTTGCAAAAACCAGCCTGGGACGCCGCCTGGCGTGCCTCCTTGCTGCCTGGGCCAGAAAAATTCTGGCCAAAAGCGGCCTGGCACGCCCCACCTTAAATTTTTGATTCCGACTTTTCTTTGAGGATTTGGTTGGATCCTTCAAGTCTAAACCTTTACCTTGCCTCTTATCTTTAATATCCTTTGTTTGGAAGTCCTTCAAACCTTAATTTTCACTCCACAAATGCTCCAAAAAGTCGCAACTCCTCCTACAAGGGTCTAATCACATTTACTAGAACACTATCAAATGTTCCATCTAGGGTCGAAAATGTACGGGGTGTTACAACAAGACAAGATGAGAAATTAAAACGACTGCTAGCAATTTCAAACTACATGATTCTCACATTCACATATCCACACACACATAACACATGGAAATTACAATTGGAAATAGAGAGGAGAAAGTATGCATGTTTCATATATCTAAATGCAAGGCAGCCATATATATACATATATATATGTAACAAAAATTATTAACATGATAACAACCGTAAAAGAGAACTTTGGACAGTAGAACAAATAGTTTAGCATGGGGCAAGGTAGATAAATAAATGTAGTTTTTAATGCATCTAGTCTTTATTCTAGTCGTACCATAGGGATCTTACATTTAACCCGCATATTGAATATATTCTTGACTAAAAGCACAACATTCACACACATCTCATCTGGGCAACTCTACGTACAAAATAAATGAGAAGTAAAAGAATGTGAACCAAAGAACAAATTTACATAATAGACCCAACATAGCTTTACACTTTACATTTAAACATAAACCTCCCAAAATCATATTATTAACCCCAAACCGAGAATGAAGGGATAGAGAGGAATTTAACATATACCAACTGCATTATCCAGACCAAGACGAAATCAACTTCATGCTTACTTTTTGGAAGATAAATGTGTAACAAAAATGAAAAAAAAGGCGAATAATGGCTCACTGTCCAAAATAAAACCCAAATAACTTAACAAAGAGCTTTACAACATTATCCTATCAAATAAGATTTAGGCCTCACATGGCATCTATAATGCTATGAATATAACAAGAACTATTTTGCACTTTTACATATCACAGATTTGTAGGTTAACAGCCAGGGATTAGAACAAATAAAGCCAAGACAAAATCATATTTTGAACTCACTTCGCGGGAAAACAAACAACAATACATACATGAGCTCAATTCACGGGAAAACAAACAACAATACCAACACGAGCTCGATTCACGGGAAAACAAACAGCAATAGCAACACGAGCTCAAAACCACAATAAATCACATATTTGTGAAATCAAACAGATGAAGGCAAAATAAAAGGAAGGAGGTTTACCTTTTGTTGGGAAGAAAGACTAGGGCTTTCCGTCAAGATCTCGACTATGAACTTAACCCCGAAACTTGAACTCACCCTCGAGCTCAGAAAGAGAGCAAGAAAATAAGAATAAAGTAGTCATATGAGCTTGTTGATACTTGAGTTCTAATTCTTGTTCTCTCTCTCTCCCCCCCTTTTTCTCCTATCTCAAATGGAAGCCAAATGCCCCTTTTTATAGCCAAGAATTAGGGATTCAAATGGCTCTAATGGGGTTTCAAGAATTCAAATTTTGAATTATTGGAAAAGTAATTTGCAAGAGATTGATTATGAAGTGAAATAAAGTAGAAGATATGTTCACTTTTCAGCTTGATTTGAGGGAAAAAGTGACGGTTTGGGAGGTGAAGTACTCAAATCCATCGAATTACAGGGTTAATGAACCCCAAATCCGATGGTCCCATAAATCTTTCCTTCTCCATGAGCAACAGAAGGCGGTGGAGATCTTTTGGGGTCTGATTTGAACAGAAAAAGTTGATGGAAGAGATATAAAGTTGACAGGGGACTGCGGGATTGATATATGTGGGCGGAAAAGTGGAGGAGAAGATTGTAAACCACCAGATTTTGCCATGATCCAGTGGTTCAGCGACGTTCACCGCTGGTAGAGAAGAAAGAGGTAAGATGACCGATGTTTATGTTTTCTGGTTGGGTTCATTTGGTTGAGAATGAACGAGAGAAGTGAGAAAGTGATTAGAGGTGTTTTAGGTGTTAAATTGGGCCGGATCAGGGATATTTTTTGGGCTGAGAATGGGATTTTGTTGGGCTGTTGGTTTAGGCTGAAAAGAATGACCCAAAATTGGTGCTGAAGTGAATTAGTTTGTAAAAAAAATCTAATCTTTCAAATCTCTTTCATTTAGTTAATTTAACAATGCTTCTTTTGTCCTAACTAATCTTCTAAAATATATAAGTATGTAAAGTATATAAATAATTTAATACATTTATTTAACTTCGATAAATTTTGTAAAAAAAAAATAAATACAGTGGTGTTGTTGTGAAATAATAATAATAATATAAAAAATGTAGATGCAAGTGTCAATGTCTTTTTTTTGTGATTTTAATATAAAAAGTAATTAACTTTTTATAAAAATATTTAAAAACAAGATAAGGAAATAACGAAGTTACTTTAGCAAATAATTTATGACTAAGAAGGATATAAAAATTAATTAAAGGAAAACGACGAGCCAAAATTGGGTGTCAACAGTTGCCTCTGTTTGAACAAAGATTAGGTAAAAGTCTTTGGGCAAATAAGTTGACGTAGTAGCCAATTTTACCTCGACTAAAAATAGAAGGTTTAAGTTATTATGGCTGAGCTCTGGTTTCTGAGCTGTCTACATATCTCAGATTTTACAAGAAGTCAGGCCATTTGTAGTTCGAATCAGCAAATATTGATCCATTTCAAAATTTACCCAGTGTAGAATTATGGTAACACTAAGTTCTTTGGTTGTGACTGTGAAGATTTTAGTACGAATGGAGCGGATATGTCCAAGCATAAGTTAAGCATACCTACATATCCCTGAACATGGGAATCAAGCCGGATGTAGTTCTTGGAAATAGCTTGAAGTGAGAAATGCTTGATAGCAATTTCTTTGAGGATTTTTAAAGAAGGAACTATCGCAAGCCTTTTCAAAAGAAACTGCCCTAGTGTCGAGTTATAATGACAGTGGTATATAAAAAAGCTATGAAATCAAATATGAATGTAAGAGTTGAGTCGAGTTGAGTTTCAAGAATGAATCCTTGGCGTAACTAGGGATGCTTGACATTTAGCTAGCTTATCCCAGTTTACTGCTTAGACATAGTTCCACTTCATGATGTATGTCTTGTTGTTGCAAATTGTATTTCTTACAAAAATGAAACTCACTGTAAAATTACCAGTTGAATCAAAGATAGAGTTAAAATAAGATAATATATAAGAAAATATATGAGGATAAGAAAGAGGATGGAGCCATGTGGCTCATGAGATAATGCGGTTGTATAGCAAAATGTTGTCTCTGATTGTCTTCAGGACTTGATGATGAGTAATGCCTCCGGTTGTCTTTGGAGACTTAATGATGCATAACGTCTTCGATTATTTTTGAAGACTTGATGATTGATGATGTCTATAAAATTTGAGGTAAAGTCATTAAAGTAGGTAAAGTGATCTAAAGTAATTGGTAAAGTAGAGGATAAAGTAAGAGTGCAGCGCTCGACTTATGTCGATGATGTAATGAAATCTCTGGTTGTCTTCGGGAACTTTAGTGTTGAATAAGGCCTCCAGTTGTCTTCAGAGACTCAATGATAAATTATGTCTCTGGTTGTCTTGAGAGAGTTAATGATGCATGATGTCTCCAGTTGTCCTTGAAGACTTGATGATGAATGGCGTCTCAGTTGTTTTCGGGGACATGAGGCTGATTTTTGTGAGATCGTCCGATTGTCTTCGGGGACTTGATGATGAATGGGTCTCCGATTATCTTCAGGGACCAATGTTGATTATTGTAAATCCTCCGATTGTGTTTGGGGACCTGATGATGAATGATGTCTCCAGTTGTCTTCGGAGATTAATGGTGATTGCTGTAAATCATGGAAAAAAATTTTTTAGAGTAAAGTTGTTGCATAAAGTCATAAAGTAAAAGTAAAGTAGGTGATGGATGAGAAATAAAGTCGTGTGTCTTGAGATGAAGAAGTTGTATGGCCAAATGATATATCCATTTGTCTTTGAAGACCTGACATTGGTTCCTGTAAAATTTAAGGTGAAGTTATTAAGTGGATAAAGTGAATTATAAAAGAAGTTAGCAGAGTAAAGTATAAAATAAATGGAGTCGCTCGGTTACTGATGGCGATTGGTGATTAGTTAAATGTCATTCTTTGATCACTGCATTTATCCTTGATGAGCAATTCCCTGTAGGTGCCAAACGATGCTTTTGGACATGATTGGTAGACTTGACATCAATCTAGTATTGTCATCCTGTATGTTTGTTATCCCTGCACTCAGAGAAAAATTCTCAGTTGGGAAGGGGTGTTGATTCGTATTGACTCGAAGCTCGACTTCATTGACCCTTCGTTCATCTTATCTGTTCCATCCTCATGATCTCCATCAAGACTTGGAAAATGAATAAGTAGTGAAAGCCTTTGAAGAAATATAAGCATTTAAAGGATATATATATAGGTTGTAAGTTTTCTGTTAAGTTCAGATCGTGGCACTTTTACAACAAATGAACATCCTTTATCTGTTTACTCCTTGTCTGGTAGCCCGAGTAAAATGTATCTTGATAATGTCCAATCATCCTCATCCGTGTCTTCTCAAAATCTGCCCCAATTTTGGATCCTAAAAAGCACACTAAATTTTGTTGGGGATGAGACCGAACCTTATATAGGTTGCCTACATATCTCACCGAGAGAATCAAGTCAGAACTTAGTTCAAGGTACATGGAAATTTTCTAATAAAGGGATCGAACCCGATATGGGTTGCCTACATATCTCGCCAAGAGAATCAGGTCGTGTGTAGTTCAAAATTACATAAGTAAAGATTTCTAGTTTCTACCCTAATGTGACCGAGCCGTATGTGGGTGGCCTACGTATCCCGCTGAGGGAATCAGGTGAAAACGTAGTTCGTATGTTACATGAAAAGTGAAAGTTACATTCACATAAAACCTATCAAAATCCTTCCTTTATATGGTGTCTTGACTTCTCTTGAATGAATATTCTTCGTGCTCGAATATTCCCATGCTTGTCATGTTCCTTGGTTGGTTGTTCGAACTCTTAGCCAACTTCACATCTTTCAGAGTCTTGCTTGGTACCAAACTTTGTTCATTTATTTCATTATGTCACAATCGTGAATTGGCATATTTGATAATTTATATAAAAAGATAGAAAGTAATTTGTAATAGACAGTTAAAGGAGAAATAGGAAATGTATTTATAGATTTTGCAATTAAGATTCCAAAAGATGAGGCAAAACAACATAAAGTTTTAGACACGATTAAGCCTTAGTTTCTAGAATCGTGCTATTTCAAAAGTGCTACTACTTTTTCAATCTACCAAGACCCCCGGCGAACTAGGTATGGGGTACAAGTCCAATTATTCAAAGCCTCTTCTAGTTTGGCACCCCAAATGGTCAGTGTCTTTGTGCTAGTAGCAGTAACCTTCGTTGATGCTGGTCCTTGGACTGTTGTCGATGATGCATTTTTTTAACCTTTCCAATTGGCACCATGGTTTCTTTCAAATCCCAATCCTCTTCGATAGTTATCATGTTCACATTAACATTCCCATGGTTAGGTAGAGGGTTGTTGTTCACATTGGGCTAAGGTCCAGCAAGTTGGATCGCTCCTTCCTTGATTAAGGCTTCAATCTTGTTTTTAAGACCATAACAATCCTCAGTGTCGTGCCCAACAACTCCAGAATGATATGCACAATGCTTGAAACTGTTAAACCATTTTGGAATAGGATCTGGGATCTTTTCTTCAATAGGTTGTATCATGCCTGTTGTTCTCAACCTTTCAAATAACTAAGCATATAGTTCAGCTATTTTGGTATAGTTATGAGTAGTTTTGGTCTCAGAATTTGGACGGGCCCTGGGTATAGAATGTGAGCAATTTTGGTGGATTGGAGCTTGGACAGGCTGGTATGGATATGAAGCTTGAAAAGTAGGGGCTTGAGGTTGGTAATGATTTGCCTGGGCGTTGTAGACAGGATAAGTAGTTGGTGGAGAATGGTAAAGCATTTGAGAGGCTTCACCATACTGGTAAGGATAAATGGGTTAATGTGGTTGATTTAGGTAGAGAGGAGTTTGACTTGGGTTATGTCCTTGGTCAATAACGACAACAGATACATCTTCCTTCTTATTTTTGTTCCCGTTGATGGAACCATATTGAATTACTTTGTTTGCAGCTTGCAAACCTATATAGTCTTGGATTCTCCCTGATTTGATCCCATCTTCCAAGATTTCTCCCATTCTAACGACTTCCATGAACTTTTGTCCCATCATGGTTATCATTTTCTCGTAGTATAAGTTTTTATCTTGGAATTCAATAAAAGTAACATTCATTTCATTTTCATTCATCGGTGGTTGGACTCTATTTGTTTCTGCCCTCCAAAGTAGCGCATACTCGCGAAATGTCTCAGTTGATTTATTTTTCAACTTATCCAAGTAGAACCTATCTGGTGTGATTTCAGTGTTAAATTTGAACCGATCTATGAAGTCTTGGGCCATATCTTTCCACCTATGCCATTTACGGCGATCCTGTTGTGTGTACCAAGCGAGAGATTCATTAGACAAACTTCTTATGAACAACTTCATCCTTAACATTTCGTTTCTCCCTACTCCTACCAACTTGTCACAGTATGCCCTCAAATGTGTATGAGGGTCACCAACTCCATTGAACAAGTCAAACTTTGGTGGTTTGTACCCTATGGGCAAGTCAATGTCAGGTTGCACACACAAATCCTCATACTCTAGGCTTTTGCTTCCCCTAGTAGTTTGGAGGTTTCTCATTGCTTCTTTAAGATCACGAACCTCTCTTGCTAACACATCGTCAGCATTTGCCTTGGTATCCTTCTCCATTTTCTCATACTGGTCTACCTCGAGTTGGAACTTAATCGTTATTGGGTTGGTGAAGGTTTGACTTTCCCCTGCATATACAAGAGGAACATGTTGTGCGTAAGGAGTGACAACATGTACCCTTTGTATATACTGGGCTGGATAATTTTGTACGATAAAAGTGTTTTGGATTGGATGTGGTAGAGGATTATAAGGGTTATTAATGATTGGTTAGTTCGGTTGGTTTGAAGGAGTAGTTTTAGGTAGTAGATAAGTAGGCGAAAAAATTTAAGGAATATGAACTAGAGGTTGATTTGGTGGGTTAACGGGTGTTGAATTAGGATGAGTAACACAGGTAGTGTAGGTGGGTGGTTGACTTTGTGGAGGAGTGTAGATAGGTGGTTGATTTGGTGGATTTACTGAGGTGGTCAGAGGTAGATTATTGTTAGTAGGTGGGGGATGTTGAGGAGGAAAGTGTTCGGGAACTGTTGAATCAAGTGATGGAAAATGTGGTGGGTTTAGTGCGGTATTTAAGGATTCAGGAGGTGGACTTTTGAGTGTAATGGATAAGTTGGTCAAGTATCTGACCCGATTCAATTCTCCCCGCAGATCCTGCACCTCTTGAGTCAAGCGGGCGACGTGCTCGTCATGTTGAAAAACAACTATATTTTCGGAAGTTTCGGGAGGTTCATTAATAATCATGATATTTCCCATACCAATTGGATTAGGTGCAGTTGAATCAGACATAATGATTTTTCTTTCTTGAACAACCCAACTACGTCGAGGTAATGTCAATGACTTGGACCTGTTGAAGTAAGGATGGTCGACAGCTCAATTGTCAATACAAATCAACTTCTTTCGGGGGGTAAAGAAAATAATTGAAAAATACAATGTTAAAGAGTTAGTTTAGGACACTAAAAGAGCGTATTCACGTTGGGTTAAGTATTCATATTATGTCAAGAAAACGCATCCTATATTTTGGAACCTCTTTTCGCCGGTGGTTGGCTTACATCCAAACAAATTGATATAGATAGATCCAGGTTTCATCACATTTTGGATTTAGAACAATTCAGGATTTTTGAGGAGAGAATAATAAGGCCAAGATAAACCGTGATGAATCTAACAAAAGATGTTGCAAGGGCGTTTATTAGTATGATTTGGATAAGAGTGGGCTAAAATGGTGCTTTTAAAAAAGTGAGACAAAATGAAGAGAGAATCTTACGGCCCCATCGATAGTAAAGGGCACCTTATGATATGGATATCAGATGGAAATGAAGTGTTAATAACAAACGTAATCATGGATTAGAAATAAAGAGTCAAACGATGATGAGGATGAAAGATATCCCACAATTGCTTCCATGAAAAAGATGTCAAACAAAGGCGGAGTTTTACCTAATACTCCACGTTTGTTGAGTGGAAGGAAGAAATCAAGTATTTGGGGGAAGATTTGATAATATTCCACACCAATTTAATTAGATATATGTGGAGGTTTTGATGATACTCCACATCCTTGGACTTGAAAAGAAAATCGAATGAAGCCAGAAGTTTTTTTTTCTAGAAAAAGTACTCCACGTCATCGACGAAATTAAAGGAAGATCAAAAAAATTGTTCTGAACCCATTAGTGTTTGGTCTCTAGACTATCTGAATCAATTTTCACACAAAATATGTCGTAAGGTACATAACCTTCTGACAAAAGGGAGGCTCCCGAGTTGCGAAGACGATACCTTGGACCGTCCCTCCTAAGGTATATGCAACATGACCTATTTCTAGAGTAAGAGTTTTTTCCTAGACATTTAGGAGTGGAACTGAATAATTGCAAGAAGACATACTAACATAAATGCACCAACTCTGAAATTAAGGAATCCAAAGAAGGTTTGAGGGAGTGCGAGACACTCCCCGCGTGAACCACAATGTGTGAAAGTGTACGACCAAAGATTCGATAGAAAGTGCAAATGAGAAAACATAACAAGTAGTGTTTTCAAACAAATAAGGAACACAAGTTTGGTTTTGGCTTGCGTCCTTTCAAACAAAGAAGTGTATATTTCTAACATTTACATTATAACAAATAATGAACTAAAAATAAACAAATATTCCCAAATATTTTTCTTAAACTGAGTCTGCTAAGGTCAAAAATTAAAAGTCCCCAGCAGAGTCCCCACGCTGTCGCGCCCTATTTTAGACCGGCCAAAACAGTCCACAACATAAATATGTGTTTTCTTGACTCTCTCGCTGTGGTTTTGAAAATTTGTTTGTTTTTTAGTCGCCACCGAACTTTTAGAAAAAAATAGGGAAATCATCTTTTGCGATGTAAAACTCTATTTTTAGTCTGCAAAAATCAGTAAGATTCTGAGTAAGGGTTTTGGTTACTCGAGGAGAAGGTATTAAGCAGTCCTCAGAGCCTATCCGAAGATAGTCCTTAAACTCAATTTAGAAAAAAAATATTTGGGAAATATTTGCTTCGTTATTTGCTAAGAATAGAGATAAGAAAACCCTTATTATTTTGAGAAAAAGGAAACTCAAGGTATATAAGATGTACCGCTACTATATACAAGAAAAGTAATATAATTATTGCAAAATATATATATGTATATGAATATTTTCAAAAATATGGGAAAGAGTAGATTTTTATTGTAATAACATATATAGTAGAAAATACAAAATCTTATGATTAAAAGAAATATGTTTAAAATGTATGGAGTTGAATACGTGAATAAAATTCATTATAAAGCAAAGAAAGTGTACTCTTAAAGTGTGAAAGAATTTATTTAAAGTGAACCTAAATATATGAATATTTAGAAATATATGAAAAAGATGTGAAAATTCATTTGATTTATGAAATTCCAATAGATTAAAACTAAGCGGGAAATAAAATGTGATACTAAAGTGCACATATATAATAGTGTTGAAATAACTTGTAAATAATAATAGTAATAGTAGTGAAAATGATAATGAAAATAATAATAATAGTAATAAAATATACCTTGTATACGGTAGCATAAGAACATATATATACCTTGCATTTTGGAAGCTTTTAAATTTTTTTAAAAAACTTGAAATAAAGTTAGAAATAAATAAAGTATGTGGTAAATAAAAGTCACATTTCGATGGGTGAGTTACTTGCAAAATTAAAAGGACTCGACTAATTAAAATTCTTTTGTGACTTATTTGAAATTTTTTAATTAAGGTGATAAATATCGTTAATTAATATTTTGAAAAAAAAATACTATAACTACCAATTTTAGTCAAATCCAAAAAGGTATTTTTCGTTTGGGATTACACTTTAAACCAAAATCCGCTCTTTATTTTAAAAGATTTATTCTTGAGTATAAATTAAAATGGTTAAATAATCTGGCATTACTATAAACGTCTAATGGGGAAAAGATTAACCGAAGAAAACAAATAAATGTTTTAAAGGTTAAGTAAAATTAAACAAAAATAAAGCTAATCAATTTCAATCAAACCACACAAGTACATTTTCAAAGTAATACAAAGCTAGTGAAATAAATGCGAACAATAAAGTAATGAGGAAGGTGAGGAACTTGATACTATAAGTTCCTATTGAAGTAATCGGCTCCTAATGATTTAGACCCCAAACTCTGATGATCCTATAGTGATTGACCCGATATTTGGGTCAAAACGAGTTTCGATTAAACTCCAACTCCGAGTTACATGAGACAAAAGAAAATAAGGATTAGAAAGCGATTTAATGATTTGATAAGGTAAGAATGCAGATTAGAGAACACACCAAACAGTATATCCTAAGATCAAATCACACCATTATTTTTATAAACTCAAATTTACTTCTTTTCCTAACTATTTTACTAAGCAAAAGAACAAAGAACATGAATATACATTTCAAACAAGTGGGTAATTATACTATGAATAAACCTCTATAGTTGGACGTTAATGTACACAAACCAAAATTTTACAACTTCTAGAGAACAAACTATGTACATGACTCGATCACGATAATCAACACATAACACACGAGACAAGACGATACGAGTAACGAACAAGGCAAGACAAGATGAGAAATTAAAACGACTGCTAGCAATTTCAAACTACATGATCCTCACATTCACATATCCACACACATATAATGCATGGAAATAACAATTGGAAACAGAGAGGAGAAAGTATGCATGTTCCATATATCTAAATGCAAGGCTTCCATATATATATATATATATATATAAAATTATTAACATGATAACAACCGTAAAAGAGAACTTTGGACAGTAGAACAAATAGTTTAGCATGGGTCAAGGTAGATAAATAAATGTAGTTTTTAATGCATCTAGTCTTTGTTCTAGTAGTACCACAATGATCTTACATTTAACCCACATATCGAATATATTGTTGGCTAAAAGCACCACATTCACACACATCTCATCTGGGAAACTCTACGTACAAAACAAATGAGAAGGAAAAGAATGTGAAACAAAGAAAAAATTTACATAATAGACCCAACATAGCTTTACACTTTACATTTAAACATAAACCTCCCAAAACCATATTATTAACCCAAAACCGAGAATGAAGGGATAGAGAGGAGTTCAACATTATTTCACATATACCAACCACATTATCCAGACCAAGACAAAATCAAATTCATGCTTACTTTTTGGAAGGTAAATATGTAACAAAAATGAAAAAAGAAGGAGAATAATGGCTCACTATCCAAAAGAAAACCCAAATAACTTAACAAAGAACTTTACAACATTATCCCATCAAATAAGAGTTAGTCCTCATATGGCATCTATAGTGCTATGAATATAACAAGAACTATTTTGCACTTTTACATATCATAGATTTCGAGGTTAATAGCCAGGGATTAGAACAAATATAGCCAAGACAAAATCATATTTTGAACCCAATTCGGGGGAAAACAAACAACAATACCAACATGAGCTCGAAACCACAATAAATCACATATTTGCGAAATCGAACAGATGAAGGCAAAATAAAAGGATGGAGGTTTACCTTTTGTTGGGCAGCAAGATTGTCTTTCCGTCAAGGTCTCGACTATGAACTTGACCCCGAAATTTGAACTCACCCTCGAGCTCGGAAAGAGAGCAAGAAACACATACAGAATAGTGGTTTATCAATATTGTATATTCACTTGTATTTGATTCCATTGGAATTCTTATGTTTCATGCAGTTTCTTATAGCCTTACATACTCAGTAAATTTATGTTGTTTTTCTGGATTTTCTGCAGAATGTTGATAAACTAAGCACACAGATTTTCTTTGTTCTAAGTCCACAGTTATACTGTGTCTCCTTAAAGAATCTAATCCCCTCACTATTGCCCGAGGTATGGATTAATTCTTCCCAGGATAAAATAGAACTCTATTCTACAATATCGGCAATGAAAATTGTAGATCTTCGGCGAATTCAAGACCGGAGTATATCACACAGTGACTGGTTTTTATTTTGTAGAAGAAGAGAGCTTTTCAGTTGGACAGAATTTTGTCTTGCTTGTCAAAAAATATTCTCAATCCCTGATGAAGGAAAACACAGGTATTTATAGCCAAATACGCATTGTTTCGAAAGGATGCACTGCTTCAAAAAGTTGCACTGTTTTGAAGCACTATTTCTGAAACATCGCATTTGTTCTGGAACTGATGCATCGTTTCTGGAACGTTGCATGTTTCTGGAATGGTTGCATTGTTCTGGAACTATGCACTGTTTCTCGAACAGTCACAAACGTTGCAAAACATTTCGTTGGAATATTTCATTTGGAGGAAAATTTCGGATGAATTTTTTCTGGATTAAATTTTTTTTTTTCCAAAAAGATAGTCTCTCGATCGATCATTTTCCAAAGCCAAAGCCAAAGCCAAAGCCAAAGCCAAAGCCAAAGCCGAAGCCGAGCCGAGCGAGCGACGACGACGGCGCGAGGCTTGGTTTCTTCTTGGCTCACTATCCCTTCAAAGGAGTACTTCTTAACATAAAGGACAAATGGTTTCTTTCTCCCACCAATGAGGGAGAAACTATTTTTCCTTCTATCAAGTGACTATTCACCTCCCTTTGTTCCCATTTTGTTCCACCATTTTCCATTCATCTTTCACCAAAACCCAACAATCCCCCACATGAATGGGGAATGACTATTTCATTTTAGAAAAACATGTGTGATCTACAAATAAGAATCACTTGCATCCGGATAAGTAGGTTTCCCTTTGAACTTTCCATAGTGAACATACATCGGGTATCCTCGGTCAATCGGTAGATTTGATATCCTTGAACCGTCGAGCTTTTATGTATACCTAGACAACGTATGTCACACAACTAACCCTTAACCGTTCTTGGTTCTCATTGTTTTGTTCGTTTCAGCCATGAACACGTCCTGGTTTCATGAGTGCGTAGAGAATTGGCCTTACTTTATATTCTCCTTGAAGCGGCTTACACTTCACACTCACATAGGTGATTCCTAAACGTTAAGTCCAATAGAAAAAACTATTTGGTCATACCAGTCAAACTTAGGTAATCATTAAAGGCTTTCACATCTTAAGCTCTATCCTTGTTTTCTGAACATTGTCTACATCATGAGAATAGGTTGAGTTTAGTTGACAATGTTGAACCATCAGTCACGACTTTGTTTGATCTCTTTGAACCTAGCTATTGGGATCTCCAGTCTGCTAGGTAGAGTTACTGCCGTGATGACTTGTCCTTGGCCTTAAACCCATTCCCTTCGATGATTTATCAACCGTCTCTCTAGTTAGGCCTTTTGTTAGCGGATCCGACACATTATCTTTTGACTTGACATAGTCAATTGTGATAATTCCACTAGAGAGTAACTGTCTAATGGTGTTGTGTCTTCGTCGCATGTGACAAGACTTTCCATTATACATAACATTTCCAGCTCGTCCTATTGTCGATTGACTGTCACAATGTATACATATAGGAGCAACTGGATTTGTCCATAAAGGAATATCTTCTAGAAAATTCTGTAGCCATTCTGCTTCTTCACCGGCCTTGTCCAGAGCTATAAACTCGAATTCCATTGTAGAGCGAGCTATACATGTCTGTTTGGAAGATTTCCAAGACACTGCTCCTCCATTAATAGTGAACACATATCCACTTGTGGATTTTATTTCAGATGATCCAGTGATCCAATTTGCATCACTATATCCTTCAACCACCGCAGGATATTTATTATAGTGCAATGCATATTCTTGAGTGTATTTTAAATAAACCAACACTCGCTTCATCGCCATCCAATGATTTTGATCAGGATTGCTCGTGTACCGACTTAGTTTACTTATGGCGCAAGCTATATCAGGTCTGGTACAATTCATTATGTACATCAAACTTCCTAACACTCGAGCATACTCCACTTGGGACTTGCTTTTACCTTTGTTCTTTGTAAGAGCAAGATTTACATCAATTGGAGTCTTTGCGACTTTGAAGTCCAGATACTTGAATTTCTCCAATACCATGTTGATGTAGTGAGTCTGAGACAAAGCTATACCTTGAGGAGTTTTGTGAATTTTAATTCCTAAAATCAGATCTGCAACTCCTAAGTCTTTCATATCAAATTTGCTAGCAAGCATACACTTAGTAGCATTTATGTCGGAAATGTCTTTACTCATTATCAACATATCATCAACATACAAGCAAACAATGACAACGTGATTTGGAGTGTTCTTTATGTAAACACATTTATCACACTCATTGATCTTAAATCCATTTACCAACATTGTTTGGTCAAATTTCGCATGCCATTGTTTGGGCGCTTGTTTTAGTCCATAAAGTGACTTAACAAGTCGACATACCTTCTTTTCTTTTCCAGGAACTACAAACCCTTCGGGTTGATCCATGTAGATCTCTTCCTCCAATTCTCCATTTAAGAAGGTTATCTTCACATCCATTTGATGAATTTGAAGACCGTACACGGCGGATAACGCTATCAATACTCAAATTGACGTGATTCTTATTACCGGCGAGTACGTGTCGAAATAATCATGACCTTCTCGTTGTCTGAACCCCTTGACAACTAGTCTTGCCTTATATTTATCAATAGTGCCATTATCTTTCATTTTTCTTTTGAAGATCCATTTAGAACCCAATGGTTTGTTTCCTGGAGGAAGATCAACTAATTCCTACGTATGATTATTCAATATGGATTCTATTTCACTATTTATTGCCTCTTTCCAATATGGTGCTTCTGTAGAAGACATAACTTCCTTAAACGTTTGAAGCTCATTCTCTACTAAGAATGTCAAGAAATCGGGACCAAAGGAAGTTGATGCCTTTTGACGTTTGCTGCATCTTACACTTTCGTCATTAGGCGTACTTTCCTTTTCTTCTTCCCGAGGTTGTTTAGATTTTTCACTAGACGACTCACATTCATTCTTATACGGGTAAACATTTTCAAAAAATT
Organism: Capsicum rhomboideum; assembly: GCA_031232105.1. Classification (NCBI taxonomy): domain Eukaryota; kingdom Viridiplantae; phylum Streptophyta; class Magnoliopsida; order Solanales; family Solanaceae; genus Capsicum; species Capsicum rhomboideum. The sequence goes on along the minus strand of CP124713.1, from coordinate 125,810,750 downwards.
TAGCATTGTCTGATTCGATTACCGTATTTACATGAATGTCAGGATTGTCTGATTTGTGAACCAAAAATCGATACGCTTTGCTATTGGTTGCATATCCAATGAATACACAGTCAATTATTTTTGGTCCTATTTTAACCCTTTTGGGTTTAGGAACTTGAATTTTTGCCAAACACCCCTACACTTTGAAATATTTCAAGGTGGGTTTCCTTTCTTTCCACTTCTCATATGGAATTGACTTTGTTTTTCTATGGGGTATTCGATTGAGTATTCGATTCGCCGTTAAAATAGCTTCCCCCCACAAGTTCTGCGGTAAACCAGAACTTATCAACAAGGCATTCATCATCTCCTTTAATGTTCTATTCTTTCTTTATGCAATTCCATTGGATTGTGGAGAGTATGGGGCAGTTGTTTGATGAATAATGCCATATTCCAAACATATTTCTTCAAAAGGAGATTCGTATTCGCCGCCCCTATTACTTCTGATCATTTTGATTTTCTTATCAAGTTGTGTTTCAACTTCATTCTTATATTGCTTGAATGTATTAATTACCTCATCTTTGCTGTTAAGCAGATAAACATAGCAATATCGAGTGCTATCATCAATGAAAGTTATGAATTATCTTTTACCACCACGTGATGGTGTTGACTTCATGTCACAAATATCTGTGTGGATTAAGTCTAAGGGATTTGAATTCCTTTCAATCGACTTATACGGATGCTTAGCATACTTAGATTCCACACATACTTGACACTTCATATTATTACTTTCAAACTTAGGAAATATTTCCAAGTTAATCATTTTACGCAATGTTTTATAATTAACATGTCCTAAACGCGCATGCCATAAATTATTGGACTCAAGCAAGTAAGAAGAAGAAGTACTTTTATTGATATCAACAACCATTACATTTAGCTTGAAAAGGTCCTCAGTGAGGTAACCCTTTCCTACAAACATATCATTTTTACTAAGTACAATCTTATCAGACACAAAAATACACTTAAAACCATTCTTGACCAGAAGTGACGTCGAGACCAAATTCTTGCGCATTTTGGGAACATGAAGAACGTTGTTAAGCGTCACTATCTTGCCCGAAGTCATTTTCAAGTCAATCTTTCCTGTTCCTTCTATCTTTACAGTTGCAGAATTTGCCATATAAATGGTCTCGTCTTTTTCAGACACAGTATAGGAAGAGAACAACTCCCTATTTGAACAAACATGTCGGGTAGCACCCGAATCCATCCACCATCTTTTGGATTCCCCACCAAGTTGCACTAGGACAACATTGCACACAAAAAGTCCATGTCCTCATTCAGGTTCGCTTGGTCTTTCTTTTTCTTGTCCTTCTTAGGAGCACGACACTCCGAATCCATATGACCATACTTGCCACAATTGTAGCAATTTCCTTTGAACCTCTTCTTGCTTGGTTCATTCTTCTCTTCATTGGACTTTTTCCTTTTCTTATTCTTTGGAGCAGTTTCAACATGATTTGCTCCCGGAATTGAAGACTTTGAAGTGGTTTTCTTTTCAGTAGCTTTGTTGTCTTCTTCAATCCGAAAACGAACAATCAAGTCCTCCAACTTCATTTCCTTTCGTTTATGTTTAAAGTAGTTCTTAAAATCTTTCCACAAAGGAGGCAATTTTTCGATAAAGGCTGCCACTTGAAATGCTTCATTTACAGCCATTCCTTCAGCAAGTAAATCATGGATTATTACTTGCAATTCTTGGACTTGAGACATGACAGTTTTACTGTCAACCATTTTATATTCCAGAAATTTGGCCACCACAAATTTCTTTAGTCCAGCATCTTCAGTCTTGTATTTCTTGTCTAATGCGTCCCATAATTCTTTAGACGTTTTGCATATGCTATAGACATTATACAAGCTATCTTCCAACCCATTCAGAATGTAATTTTTGCACAAAAAATCAGAATGATTCCATGCCTCCATTACTATGAAACGGTCCTTTTCCGGAGTGTCATCCGGGAAGGTTGGAACTTTGTCAGAAATAAATTTTTGCAAATTGAGAGTGATTAGAAAGAACAACATCTTCCGTTGCCACCTCTTAAAGTCAGTACCGAAAAACTTTCCGGGTTTTTCATTTGCTGTCAGTGCAGAAACAACACGGTTTGACGAAACTGTATTTGTTTGCACAAAAGCAGAAGTCATAACAGTATCAACAGGTTCTGCCATTTCGTATTAGATTCTTTAAGCTTGTTGTTTTTCTGGATTTTCTACAGAATGTTGATAAACTAAGCACACAGATTTTCTTTGTTCTAAGTCCACAGTTATACTGTGTCTCCTTAAAGAATTTAATCCCCTCACTATTGCCCGAGGTATGGATTAATTCTTCCCAGGATAAAATAGAACTCTATTCTACAATATCGGCAATGAAAATTGTAGATCTTCGGCGAACTCAAGACCGGAGTATATCACACACTGACTGGTTTTCATTTTGTAGAAGAAGAGAGTTTTTCAGTTGGACAGAATTTCGTCTTGCTTGTCAAAAAATATTCTCAATCCCTGATGAAGGAAAACACAGGTATTTATAGCCAAATACGCACTGTTTCGAAAAGATGCACTGCTTCAAAAAGTTGCACTGTTTCGATGCACTATTTCTGAAACATCGCGTTTGTTCAGGAACTGATGCATCATTTTTGGAACGTTGCATGTTTCTGGAATGGTTACATTATTCTGGAACAATGCACTGTTTCTCGAACAGTCACAAACGTTGCAAAACATTTCGTTGGAACATTTCATTTGGAGATTAAAAAATTTTTTGTCCAAAAAGATAGTCTCTCGATCGATCATTTTCCAAAGCCAAAGCCAAAGCCAAAGTCGAAGCCGTAGCCGAAACCGAGCCGAGCGAACGACGACGACGACGACGCGAGGCTTGGTTTCTTCTTGGCTCACTATCCCTTCAAAGGAGTACTTCTTAATATAAAGGACAAATGGTTTCTTTCTCTCACCAATGAGGGAGAAACTATTTTTCCTTCTATCAAGTGACTATTCACCTCCCTTTGTTCCCATTTTGTTCCACCATTTTCCATTCATCTTTCACCAAAACCCAATAATTTATTCATACTGACGTCCCTTTGGTAGGATCAAATTGTGTGATTATATGTTTATATGTGGATGACATGTTAATCTTTGGCCCTAATGTGAATGTTGTAAATGAGACTAAGCAATTTTTGTTTTTTAAATTTGAAATGAAAGACCTTGGAGAAGCTGATGTGATTTTAGGACTTACAATCAAAAGAACTGTTAATGGTTTCTCTTTGTGTCAGTCTCATTATATTGAAAAGATGTTGAAAAGATTTGATTGTTTTGATGTAGTTTCAGTGAGAACTCCTTATGATCCTAGCATACACTTGAAAAAGAATAAAGATTCTAGTGTTTCTCAAATTGAATATGCTAAAATAATTGGGAGTGTAATATTTCTCATGAGTAGATATACTTATAATCCCAGTAGTGAACATTGGAATGCTCTTCATCGCTTGTTAAGGTATTTGAGAGGTACTATGAATTGGTGTTTGCATTTTAATAAATTTTCTTCTGTTTTAGAAGGTTTTTATGATGCAAAATGGGTAACTGACAATGATAAAGTTAGCTCCACCAGTGGCTATGTGTTTACTTTGGGTGCAGGTGTTATTTCGTGGAAGTCTACAAAACAGACTTGTATAGCACGTTCTACTATGGAATATGAATTCATTTCTCTCGAATTGGCAGGGCAAGAAGCTGAGTGGCTGAGAAACCTTTTGGCAGATGTGCCATTATGGGGATGACAAGTTTCACCAGTTTCTTTACATTGTGACTCACAAGCGGCAATTGGGATTGCTAAAAATAGTTTGTATAATGGAAAAAATAGCCATATTCGCATCAGACATGGTGCAATTAAACAATTGTTGAAACATGGTATTATTTCCTTGGAATATGTAAGGTCTGAAAGAAATTTGGCGGATCCTATGACGAACGATTTGACAAGGAAAATTGTCCTTGAATCGTCGAGTGGGATAGGGCTAAAGACCATATATTGAGGTAGTATGGTGGATACCCATTTATGGTCAAATGAAGCCATATAAGCACTCAATGTAACTACATTTCCTATCCCTATGGCGTAAGGTAGTGTATTGTAAGGTTGAGCTTATTTTCGCTCTTAATAATCCATAGCCTTAAGGTGGTCTATGAGATAGACTTGATGGATCACCTACGTGAGTGTAAAGGGTTGGTTGCCTTTTATGAAAGACTTGGGTCGTCTTTCTAGAGCACTCATGAGACCCAAGGTTTGTGTGCATGACTATAAAATCACTTTGTAGTATCGCGGAGGTTGGTTAAAATTAAGGATATGGTATGTGTTGTGAGGGTCTCAATACTTCACTTTTTGGATATTTGTTGTTGCCCCATATCACTACGTGTCAATTCAAATCGAAAGATATTGACACTTAAGTACATGTTCCTTCCTTTTATCCATAATTTATTCCTATTCTTTATCTTTGCATTAGTGGGGGATTGTGGAGTTAATTCTACCTTAAAGCATTTTGTGTAATGCAACGAATAAAGAAAAAATAAAAAGTACATTTCAAATAAGATGAACTCACATATACGTTCCAAATGAAAAACCAAATATCTGTAACATTTGGTTTAATGGTACTTTGAATTAATGGTAATTTAATACCATTAAACCTCTCTTCTTGCAACAGATTTTGCATCCCTATATAAACCATGTCTTTGGTGAACACAAGACATACCAAAAAGAAAAGAAAACATCTTCTGTTTTTCTTCCTCTTAAGTTAATTTTTTGGGCAATTGGTTTGTGCAACCTCCAAACTTCCAGCCACGAGTGCACATGTTTGGAAGTAGCTGTGGAACCTTGGGGAGCGACCGGCTAAGGATTTGCACCGGATTCGGGCCGAAATCTCTTTCAAGGCAGTGGCTTGCCACGACACAGCGTTTGTGACTATAACTATTTATAATTCCTGTCCATTATCAATATTGTAGTAATACTTTTTTCCAACATGAACTAGTCAACACATGCAACATTAATGGGAATGAAGAACAATATCTACCATTCTCAACTTGGGAGGGAGTGTAGCAAATGTAGATAGCTGAAAGGTTACCCCTAAGTCCGTAATTCAGAGTAACAATCGAATTTGTTTAGTGTTGACCAAATAATGAAATAAATGATAATAACTGATCACTGTATGAAAGCAATGTTGAAGATGAAAAATCACTGAGGCTGCATTATACGTTTGTTGTATGTAATACACAAATGAGGGTTAGACAAAAAACTAAAAGTAAGCCACATACATCGATCATTTTCTCTAATTCTTCGCGGTCTCTATCTTTGCTATACGGACGTAGCACAGTCCCGAGGTTAGAAGTGTTTATCATTTGTTGGACCATGTTAGAACTCCAAACAAATCCAATAGGAGCATAAGCGCCTCTAGGATCCAGGTCAAGGCCGGCTTCTATTCGAGCTTGAAGCCATTCCGCTCTACAACATTTCAACAAGTGTATATGACTATTCTGCCCTTTCCAACAAACTATTAGCTTGATAAAATTTGTGAGGAGGGGAAGCTAGAGAGAAAGAGAAGGGTCCGATTATTGTACTTGGTAAACGATTTAATCTTCAGTTCCCAGCTACTGTTCTTAATTCTCTTTCCAATTTGATAGAAAGAGAAGGGTGGGTGGGGTAGTCTTGAATTTTTGACTCTCCTCGTCTAATTTCAAGTTTAAAAAGTTATGGTTCATGAGTGACTCTTTTAATTTTTGGTCATGAGCAAATGAGGTCAAAAGTTTTAGACCACTTATTTTCAAGATTATATTATTGGATATAATTTCTTGCATTAAATGTGACTACAAGCTATTTTCTTTCTTTTGGTTTCTCATTCCGGTATTTGGTACCAGCATTCAAGGGCGGATTTACGAGGAGGGGATAGGTTGATGTGAACCCATGCTTCTATTTTGAGACTAGATATAACAGTAGTATTTTTCTGGTTAAGATACTTAAATAAGTGATGTGAACCCGTGTCTAATAGCTTGTTTGGTCAAGTTTCTCGATTTATTTTTATTTGTCATTTTTCTTGCATGTATCTTAAAAATTTTAAATAAGTACTTTTTGACTAATTTATCCTTATCTCTTTAAAATAAACATCCATTCAATTTATGTCTTTTATGATATTTAATCAATATTGTTTATTTTCAAGAATAATCATATTATACTCTGAGTGGGAAGCTCCAACCTTCAAAGTTGGATTACCAGTTTACCCCTACATTAAATAAAAAAGTTATAAAATATTTACTACAAAATAAATATTAAATAATAATATAATCATAGCATACTATACTAAATACTAAAAGTGGGAAGGTGATAAGCCAAAAAAATGAAAAACTCAAAAGTCACTCATTAACTCTTTTTATTCTCTGAAATATGCTACCACTACAAAACTTAACACGTTTAGGACAAAAAATGATCAGAATGTCCTCTTCCCCTATTTAATGTGTGCTAAATGCTATTAGTGGTAAGAAAGGATAATTTCTCTAATTTTAGTCTCTCCCATCGTGCAATAGAATAGCCTATAATGATAGTTAATTTAAAACATTAACAGTGGATATGTGATTTAGTGAAATATATTAAATGCTAAATTATTGCTACCAAAAATGATTACTATGCAAATTTACACCAAATTATGGCTTTGTAGAAGTTGCTAAACTTTTTGGTTTCCTTCATTTATCAAATAGCACTAATGATAAATTTGTAGTCATCGACTGCCCCTTAAAATTGTCCGGAGAATTCACTTAGGCACCTCAACTTGGGCTAGTACCTATTGAACACCTAAATTATTCAAAACGTGTACCTATTAAACACAAAATGTTGATGTGGCAAAAAAAAAGTGCCCCTCACTTTCTTTGAGCACGTGACTGAATCCCAAAAAATATTTTATTTTATTTTTCTGAAAAAATTACACCTTTTTATTTTAAATTGACACTTGGCATTAAAATAACTAAAAACTTTTTATTCATTTTTAAAAGCAACAATTTTTAATTAAAAGAGAAAAATTAACCCCAACCCCCATCCATCATCTTCTTCGCAGCATCCCACCCCTATCCATCTCTTTTTTTTTTCTTCATATGATTAAACTATGAAAGACACTTCAAGCTCACAAGACTTAGGTAGTTGGGTATTAGTGTGGCCATCTTTGTTGTGACTGCCTCTCTTTCTAAGTATTGAGAAAATTCTTCAATATGTGGAATGAATAGCTAAAGGATATATCCATTGAAACTTTGACGGAGCATATATAGTCACGACCCAATTTTTCGATTCATGATGGCGCCTACCGTAATCCACCCATAGTCAAGCCAAGCCATAGCCCGGAGCAACAAGTGACGGGCTAATAGGCAGAAACCAGAAGAAAAGAGATGAAGAAGACACAACAACAATAATAAATAAAGATAGAAAGCAAAAGAACTAAAGTCAGTAACCAAAACTCATACTAATCAGTAACCATCATATCTGAATCAGTGGCCAGACTCGAAATAAAACTCATAATAGTCAGTAACCATCATATCTAAATCAGCGGCTGGACTCGAACTGGAACTTATAATAGTCAGTCTCCCAGAGTCATCATAACCAAGTACCAGAATAGTGCCAGTATCCACACAAATACAAGTAAACGGGGACATAATGGCCCCAGGCCAAACCCAAAATACAAGTAAAAGAGCTAACCCATAGGGCATTACCAGGCCAATCCCTGGGTCCTCTAAGGTCAAACACTACTACTAGGTGATATACATGCCAAATCGGGTATCTCAAATATACCATAGCAAGGCAGGTCACAATACTAGATCAAGGTTAACAATTTCGCTCAAGTGCTATACTATCTGGGGTCGCTAGGGCCAAATGGGTTAAAGGATCATAACCAGGGTAAACCAACCTAAAGGTTATCCTAAAAGAGTATCTTAGGGGTTAACTAAGCCCAACAATGTCTAAGGTTAACTATGCCGACTGTGAAGAGTAGCTGGGCCCACTATGGGGTCCCGAAACCAAGTCTGGGCTAACTCTATCTGAGTCTAGACTAAGGTTACCTAACCCCTACTAATGGTAGTACAACATTAACCAGCCCTATAAAGGTCATCTTTGACACACCATAAGGATAACGGGCCCGGAACATACCCGAACAAGGCCCTAACCGGCCTAAAGGGCCTAATCATAGCAAGCCAATGCCAATATACAACTACCAGCCCAAACAATAACACACTAGCATGTAAATACTATAAATAAACTCAGTCTAGGTATAAGGTAAGCCAAGCCTACCTGGACGCTGTCGAACGCCTGCTAAACAAGAGTCTTACCCTTTCGAAAGGCCTCCGACTGCTGCCACACTATCAAAACAATAAACTACATATCAAAACATGAAGATTGATACCCATATTGCCCGGGTTGAAAAACGATCGAAAATCCCAGTGGGGGCCACTTGAGGAATCGCAAAATCGAAACCGTCACAGCGTCCCAAATAGCTCAGTGTCCAATAGTCACAAGAGATATACCCAAATTCGAGCTCAAAATAGCTCTAAACAGTACCAACATCAACCTCGCCAAATAACAATTCAAATACACGACTTTAAGGTAAAATTGATCGGAATTTTACAATATAAAGACGCTATACTATCAACCACGTGATCCCCGAGCTTGAATAACTTAGTATAGATAATTAACTTTGTTTCAATGTTCGGATATAGCATTAAGATATTTTTCCTTATAGAACTTTCAACGTAGACATGTCAATACTTATACATCACTTTGGATAAAGTGTCCAGTGAATAATCTAACCGAGAGTGGTACCTTTTATATATATATATATATATATATATATATATATATATATATTATATAACATATAGTAGTACTTACTTCAATTAACATATCCTAATAATTAACTACAATGCAATGGTGGCAGTAGATTAGGTTGTTAAATGGCATCATGCTATGAAAAAGATCTATGTGGCAGTTCCGCAACACTTCCTCGTGGAAGTGTGGTGCCAACACTACATGACTTTATTCTGTTATGTATATATTCGGATATTGTATAGATTCGTGGGAAAATAAATATCATATTTTGAATCTACCGTAATTAATAAAAAATTATTTCAGATAAAATTTCTATAAAATAATAATATTATTTTAACACACCTAAATTCACTATCTCCGCTTAAAATATTAATAGGTTACAAAGCTAATATAAAGTAATATAGATATATCATAACTAAAGAATTTTATAAATATCAAAAACATATTCGAAAGGTAATTATTTGCATCTTTTTACCAAATTCTAATTTAATTTAAACGTTTCACACATGTTCGGTGTTAATAGAATTCTCAAACGAACTGCCCGAAAATCGAACTATCAGTCCCAGCAAGTCACAAATAACTTGGGGTAGTAAAAGAGCAAGTCCCATTGAATTGAACCAAATTTTGCAGGTATGTTACAATTTACCTATACTTTAATTTTATTTTCTCTTGTCATTTTAAGCAGTAATTCATAGAGCAAATAATGTTTTATTAACATAGATGATGATTATTTTTCTACTCCAAATTGTCTCTCTATGATGAAATTTTCTTTTGATGTAGTTAATAATAACTCCCATAAGGTAACCAGTTTTACGAGAAAAGATCACTGCATTGGAAAATTTTCACATGACGAGGATCCGCACAGTCCATTCTGAGTTATTTGAAGAATCTTGACTTTGCAAATTTTGTAGTTCATGGTCCACAACTGAACAATTCTAGATACAGTAGTATTTAAGGAGCTAGAAAACTGTTTAGCTTTTTGTATTGGGAGATTTACTTTTGATTTTCTAATAAACTATACTAGTGTTTTGATTAACTGTTGTAGAATTAGTTATGTGGTTACATATTGACAATTGTGAAACTTCGCTAATTTCGTTAAAAACATTTACATGCATTTTTTATTTTTTCTAGAAGGAATTCATCGACATATTTATATCATTAGGGACTACAATCTTAATTAGCTTCACATATTTCTTGCTTGATGGCAAATTCACCATCCTGATTTTATGAATTTTATTTAATGAATTTAATGTAAATGGTAAAATTGATATTGTTAATTTTAGCATTTCCTACTTTATAACTCGGCCTTTTAAATATTATTAGAAGTTTTATGATAAGGATAATTAGGAAAACGTGCAACGCACGTTCCGAGAGACTGGTTAGTATTTAAGACAAAAAGAGGAAAATGATAAATATTTTGGACCAAATACTTTTTGATAGTGCTGATTTTAATGAATGACTAATTTGCAGGATTTTAGGAAAAGAAATATTCGAAGGATTCTTGGCCAAAGAAGAAAAAGGAAAAAGTATCAAATGACTACTCTCAAAAAGGAAGAAATATTATTCCACTCCTCAATATTAATTATTGGGATGACCTCAAAAGGAAGAATATTATTTTACTCCTCAATATTTATTGCTGCATCTCTCATCAAAGGAAAAGAAATAAGCAAAGAATTCTTGGTCAAAGATCAAAAAGGAAGAAGTATCAACAGAAGATTTCAAAAAGGAAGAAGATCAGTATTGACCTCAAGTATTTAATGTTGCATCTCTCACTTAAGGAAGGAAATTATTCTCCTTGTACCAAGGAGATTCTGTCGCGCCTCCCTCTCTAGGATTTAGTTAGTTAGGTTTTCTTTTTGGTAGTCTTTACTTATTTTTGGAAATAGGATCTCTCTTATTCCATTTTCAAGAAAAAATCTTTTGGGTTGCCTTCTACATATATCTTCTAACGGCTAGTAGTAGTCCAATCACTACGATTTAAACAATGGAAGGCAAAGGAAGAGACATACACTGTCTCAACCTTCTCTAGCTCTCTTCTCTACTTTACTTAAGGATTGTATTCTCTTGTGGTTTACTGTGTACTCAAAAAGAGAGAGAAAACACATAGTTGGTGAGGTTTTTGTATCAAAGAGAGAAAAGAAAAAGAGTGTGAGTTAATGCCAAAAAGCTTAACTCAAGTCTTGTAAACTTTGATTTTTAAAAGAGCTAGTAAAATCTCTTGCAAACCAAGGGGACTGGAGTAATACCTATTAGGGGTCCCAACTAGTATAAAATATCTGGTGTTATTCCTTTTTTAGTACTTTATTTACTGCACTTTACATTGGTGCTTCAGAAATCGACTGACTGTCAAAGCTAGTCGACTATATAATAAGAAAAGTGTAATTCACCCTCCTTTTACTGCTTTCAATTGGTATCAGAGCCTGGACTCACATCTATTTGCTTAACAACAAAGTGAGAAAAGATCATGGCTCAAACAGTTGCTGGAGGTCTATTCTCAGAAGGAACATCTCAAACTAGACCTCCTTACTTCAATGGAAAACATTTCTCCCATTGGAATATAAGGATGAAAACCTACATTAAATCCTATGATGTCAAGGTATGGAAGGTAATCAAGCTTGGTGATCTTCCACTTGTTCCTAAAAAAAAAAAGATGGAAAGAAGTCAGATGATGGTGAAGCATCTACTGATAACATTCAAACTTTGGAGGACTACACTGATGAGCAAATGGAAATTATTCATATCAATTCAAAGGAAAAAATTATGTTATACAATTCTATTAGTGGTGAAGAATATGAAAAGATCTCATACTGTGAAACTGCCAAAGAAATATGGGATAAACTAGAAGTCACTTATGAAGGAACTGAGAAGGTCAAGTAAACTCTTGTAAGTTTATTGGTCTATGACTATGATCTCTTCAAGATGAAAGATGGGGAGTCCATTGAAGAGACATTTGCTAGATTTGGCAAGATTGCTGGTGAACTCAAAGCTGCAGGAAAAACTTATCCTATAGCAGACCAGATCACCAGGATTCTTAGAAGCTTGCCTCCTCAATGACTTTCTAAAGTTGTGGATCTTGAAAGTATGAATTTAAACAAGATGACCTATGATGAAGTAAGAGGAAATCTCATTGACTTTGAAAAAACTCACTAGAATAAGAAAGATCAAGTACAAGATTAAAAGAACAAGACTGTGGCTTTTAAGGTTACAAATGAAGAAGAAGAAGATGCCTTAGATGAAGATGAACTTGTTCTCATCACCAGGATAGTTGTTGATAATTACAGAAGATCTAGAAGTCAAAGAAGGGGAAAACCAAATTACTCAAAAGGAAAGCAGAATACTGAGTACAATAGGAATGAAGGTAAATGCTATAATTATGGTAAATATGGTCATATTGCTTATGATTGACCAGAAGCTAGAAGAGGACCTTCCAAAGGAGGTCAAAAAGCTTTCAGTTATTGGGGTGATGAAGACCAATTTAAAAATGAAAATGACAACATTGGAGAGTGCTACTTCATGGTTGGGGAATCCAGCCAGGTGAGAATTAATTCTTGTAAGGAATGCTCTAAATTACAAAATCTATTAGATCATCCCATAGTTGATTTAAATAAAGCTCATGATGAAAAAAGGGTTTTATTAATGGAAAGAACAGACTGGGAAATTAAACTTGAAGTTTGTGAAATCAAAAAAGATTTTTTACAAGAAGAAATTGATGATTTAAAAGTTAAAATCAATAGTTTTGAAAAATCTTTCAGTCACAGTATTGTCAGATCTAATTAGCCGACTGGCCTCTCCCAGTCAGCTGATAAAAAATTTGACAGTGGTAATATATGTATGATAATAGATACTATACCTGTGAAGGATCTCAAAGGTTAAATAACTCCAGTAAGTCGACCAAAGGAGGCTGTCACAGTCATAATACCTATCACAATAGATATTACAGTTATGAAAGATCTCAACGGCCAACTAAATCCAGTAAGTCAACCAAAGGAATCAGTCACAGTCATAATACATATCATACCTGTTCAACCACTGAAAGATACTATCATTCTTCTTACTATCACTATGGTAAACCTAGTCATAAATATTATAATTGTAGATTTCATTCCAGAAATCCTAGCAAATAGATTTGAAGACCCAAAACTGAGTCTACAAATCGAAATACTAACCCAAAGGTACTCAAGAACACTTGGGTACCAAGAAATAAGTGATATATGTATTTTGTAGGAACACCACTCAAAGTCTAAAGGGAAATGGTATCTTGATAGTGGATGTTCAAATCATATGACAGGATACAAAAGCCTTTTTAAAACTGTAGCTGATTTTGATGGAGGTGATGTAAGCTTTGGAGACAACTCCAAAGGCAAATGAATAGGTATTGGTACTATTTCCTTTAATAAGTCATGTGATATTATTAATGTTTCTTTGGTTAAAAGCTTGAAGTACAATCTGCTGAGTATAAGTCAGTTATGTGATGCTGGTCTGGAAGTAAGGTTAAAAAGAATAGGTTTGCTATTGAAAGGCATTGAAAGCAACTTCTTCCTAAAAATAGACATAGGAATGTATGTGTCCTAGAATCTATCCAAAGGACAGAAGGATACATTTTCCTGGCTTCCATATCTGAAGTTCCTTGGGTTTGGCATAAAAGGTTGGTAATGCAAGCATGAGACAAATAGAAAAGCTAGCCAAACATGATCTTGTTACTGGTCTTCCAATGCTTGATTACAAGAAGACTCACATCTTTGATGCTTCTCAATTTGGTAAGCAAACAAGAAATTCTTTTCTGTAAAAGACATTGTTTCTACTACTAAACCGCTGCTACTTCATATGGATCTGTTTGGTCTTACTAGAACTGCTAGCATTGGTGGTAAAAGGTATGCCTTTGTGATTATTAATGATTACTCTCGATTTACTTGGGTTATGTTTCTCTCTAACAAAGATGATACTTTAAAGAATTTTAAAGTTTTCTGGAAAAGGTTCAAAGAGACAAAGGTTACTATATCATTGCTATTAGGCGTGATCATGGAGGAGAATTTGAGAAAAAAGATTTTGAAACCTTATGTGACAATCAAGGTTATACTCACAACTTCTATACTCCAAGATATCCTCAACAAAATAGAGTGGTTGGACGCAAGAATAGAACTCTTCAAGACATGGCAAGAACCATGATTGTGAACACTCTTTACCTCACAAATTCTGGGCAGAAGCTGTAAGTACTGCTTGTCATATTTTGAACAGGTGCCTTATCAGACCTATCCTGAAGAAAACTCTTTATGAACTGTGGAATAATAAGAGGCCCAATATTGGGTACTTTCACTCTTTTGGATCCAAATGCTTTGTGCAGGATTTTAATGAATGACTAATTTACAGGATTTTAGGAAAAGAAATATTTAAAGGATTCTTCGCCAAAGAACAAAATGGAAGAAGTATCAAATGACAACTCTCAAAAAGGAAGAATATTATTCCACTCCTCAATATTAATTATTGTAATGACCTCAAAAGGAAAAATATTATTTTACTCCTCAATATTTAATGTTGCATCTCTCGCCAAGGGAAAAGAAATAAGCAAAGGATTCTTGGTCGAAGATAAAAAAGGAAGAAGTATCAATAGAAGATTTCAAAAAGGAAGAAAATCAATATTGACCTCAAGTATTTAAGGCTGCATCTCTCACCTATGGAAGGAAATTATTCTCCTTGTACCAAGGAAATTCTGTCGCGCCTCCCTCTCTAGGATTTTGTTAGTTTAGGTTTTCATTTTTGTAGTCTTTACTTATTCTTGGAAATAGGATCTCTCTTATTCCATTTTAAAAAAGAAAATCTTTTGTATTGCCTTCTACATATATCATCTAACGGCTAGTAGTAGTCCAATCACTACTATTTAAACGATTGAAGACAAAGAAAGAGACATACAATGTCTCAACCTTCTCTAGCTGTCTTCTCTACTTTACTTAAGCATTGTATTCTCTTGTGGTTTACTGCGTACTTAAAAAGAGAGAAAAGAAACACATAGTTGGTGAAAATTTTGTATCAAAGAGAGAAAACAAAAAGAGTGTGAGTTAATGCCAAATAGCTTAACTCAAATCTTGTCACCTTTGATTTTGAAAAGATCTAGTAGAATCCCTTGTAACCCAAGGGGACTGGAGTAATACCTATTAGGGGTTCCAACCAGTATAAAATATATGGTGTTATTTCAGTACTCTATTTACTGCACTTAATATTACTACTTCAAAAGTTGATTGACTGTCAAAGCTAGTCGGCTATATAATCAAAAAAGTGTAATTCACCCCCCTCTCACTACTTTCACTTTTAATAACCTTGACAACTAAATTGTAACACCCTAAAATCTCTAAGCTAAGATTGGACCCATTTATATACTGTGTATTGACCCAAACCTAATTATTTCTAATGGTATATAGGTGTTAAGGTCAATTCCTTAGTGTTTGAAGAGTTTTGGATATGAATTAAGATCCTAAGCAACCTCTAGCACAAAGTTAAGTTGAAAGTTTCCTTATCGATCGAATTTCCATATACGATTTTACTATGGTCAACTTCAAAGGAGCATAACTCCTAAATTATAAAGATTTTTGTAGCTCAAGACAAACTAAATGAAAGATCTGCAAGTCTTCTTTCCTACACCACTGACCGTTTGTTAATACAATATTGGAGTAGAACGTTATGACCATTTTACCAGAGATGCTCCAAGCCAGCCATTTAAGGCTCCTGCAGAGGCGCCCATCGCCAGCTGCTGCCTATGACGTAAAGTCAGTTTTCTTCTTGTATTTTCACTTTATTTGAAGGGTGTTTTTATCTTTTCTCACTCCCATAACCCCCAATCACAACTTATAACCCTCCAATAGCCTAAAACAAGAAGAAATTCAGTAGTTAGAATTCAAAATCTCTCTCTCTCTTCTCAACACTTCCTAGGGCAATTCTCAAGAATCCTAAGAGAATTTCCAAGAGGGACTTTCCAGGTTGTGTCAAAAGGTATGGAGAACAATCCCTTATCAAATCAAATTTTGAGTTTATGTTTTCAAAACCCTTATATATTTATATGTATTATCGAATATTGAATTAGGGTTGCAAGTATATGTATGTAGAGCAACCCTTTGAAATCTAATTTTTAACCTATGATTTATAAATACTTATGTAAGTATATATATTTCGAATATGGATTTAAAGATTTCAAATTTAAATTTGAATTTATGGATGAATATGAAATTTGTGATGAAAACTCTTTTCTTAAAGTATACTTTGTTTATTAGGTGAAATGAATTAAGGAAGGTCACTTTAATTTCTTTATTTACCTCCTCGTGTGTTTAATGAAATTTTTTGGGTCAACAAGTCCTTACTAGATGAACAAGAAACTATGTTATATAAATGTTACGATGAAACATGAATGGGTTGACCTTTGTTAAATTGTTTTATTCATGGTTTGATAATGGTGGTTACTAAATGGTTAAAGTATTTCATAAATGTATTTTATTGATAGTGAATGATTATCTTATACATGATTTTAATATGATGGGCATATGAAATTGATGAAAGACCTTACGGTTATGCAAAGGATGAAATATATGATTTGCAAGTCTTGGTAAGACGATACCAACTATAATTTATGCCCTTAATAGAAATTAAATTATTTAATGGTATTTGATGGTTTTAAGATGATAAAATATGGGCTTAAAGAGAATTAGATGGTTAACCGGGAAGGTGGGAGTCCTAATGGCTCCACACCCAAAACCTATATTTTGTCGACATAGGGATGGTTCGATCCTTAATTGGACGACCTTATAATTTCCTCTATGAGGATGATTGTGCTAGTCAGACAGATTTAATCTCAATTCATGCGGCAAATATGGATTGGGGCTTAGCCGATCGAGAGTTGATCAGACCCACATAGCCCGTGGTGTTTTAATGGAAGTCGGTGATACCATCTAGTTCAGAACTAAAGAATAGAAATTATTATTTTCTTTTACTTAGAGTCACAACTGATATTTTATTATATTTCCTTGACTTTTATTTGATGATTATTTTATTTATAAAGTCTATCTTGCCTTTTATTTTTTTTTTGCATGCCAATACATTCCTAGTATTAAACGTCTCCGGGCGACTACATCATTTCATAATGTAGGTTCGGAGCACATTCTCATGGCACTGTGCGGCACTAGGTTCGTCCGGAAAGCAAGTAGTAAGTGGTGAGCCCTCCATATTTTGAAAGGTATATGTTTCTTTTATTAGACTCTAGTCATTTATTTTATGGTATTGTCGGGGCCATGTTCCGGCTTAGAATTTCTATTCATAATGTTAGAGGTTTTGTAGACTGATGTATATAGATGTCGTATTTGCAAGATTTGGTTGATGATTTTTACTATAGTTGAACTTCCTAATTAATGAGTTTATTTTTCCGCATTTTATTAATGAACATGCTTATGATGTAATGCTAAGGGGTTTTCTCGGGCCTACATTGGTCAGGGATGCCCGTTATGTCCAGGGTCATGGCTTGGGTCATGATAAACTTGGTATCAAAGCATGGTTCAAGGTCCTAGGGTGTCTATGAAGCCATGTCGAGTAGAGTTCTTTTTATGGGTGTGTAGCATGCCACACTTTTAAAGAGGAGGCTACAAGGCATTTAGGAAATGTTTCCCTATTCTTACATATTCTAGATCATTCAATAGAGTTTTCCATAAGAAATTTATCCAAATTCCTGCCTGGCTCTAATTCCTCTAACCGTGCCTCATTTTTGAGGTGATAGAAGTGTTAAAGCTTAGGGCCCTAATGATGTGAACATTTTGGGTAGAGTCATCAGGAAGTTATGAAACTTCACAAGGGCTTAAGACAAATCCATTGGTGCATTCAAGTCCATGGACTTAAAGCTTATACCCCTACCCATTAATCGTGTGATGATTCAAGGTAAGATGTGCATCCTGACCCTTTCAAAACCTTTGTTGTAAATGTCATACTGAAGAGGAAAGGTAGGTAGATGAATGTTGGGGTGATGTTGCCAACTAATGAGATAGTGTTAGTTAGAGTTTTATAAGTTGTGGGCATAAAATGACCCTAGAGCCAGAGATAGAAAGTCATAAGCTTAGAAGACTGAGAGAGAAGGTAGTGACTAATTGAAAAAGGTAGCTAAGTCTTGTACCCATTAAGTGAGTTTTCGGGTTGTATGCTCTTGTGGTGTTGGTTAAGGTGTAGCAAGATTAGTAAATCATGATAGTCGATAGAAAATGAGCAGTTAGTTAAGATATTTGTGAACTTATTTTAAATAGGGAAGGAGCTCAAGATGGCTTGTTATTGTAGTAGTATAGATAAATTATAGGTTATGAATGGAAGGATAGAGTGGTTAAGAATTTATAAATTTAGACTTTAATTTGTGATTCTTGGAAAAGGAGACTCCTAGATGTCTATACAACTATGAAGGCACTTCAAATGTATGTATGGTTAATTAGTTGTGATGTAAAAATGAGGAATGTGTTGATGGACTATAATTAGATAGATTGTAGGATTAAGTTTGACTATTCTTATCATGAGGTTTTAGTAGACTCAGTTTTTCTTGATTTTACCTAGCAGGGTAAGCCAGTGTACAATAAACTCGTGTATAGTGAATACTAAGGTGTAGTGGTAATGTTGTGAAGAAGAATATGCTTGTAATCCATAATTAAGTGGAATAAGAAATTAAGGTCAGTAAAATTATCAAAATTTATATGGTCTAGCATAACATGTAAGATGTTCCCTTGGCAATCCATGATTGGTACTAGGCATTAAGTTTGAACTTTAGAGGCTGACTATGGTGAAAAGATTGGTAGCTTGAGGATAGTGATGCAAGGTTTGTGGAAACTGGATTTAGTAGGCTTGATCTGATGTGTGCAAGAGTTTAGGTTGATACTTTTTTAAATGTGTAATTTTGATATATACATGAGGACTAGTATTGAAATAGTGAATTGTGGCTAGCTCATTAAATGAATAAGAGCCTTAGGTTTTTAAGAATAAGTCGTCCCATGGTAGTATGTTTGTAGAAGAGGTTTTAAGCTCAAAAGTGTTATGTGTACCTAGTACTCTCTCTGTCCCAGTTTATGTGGCCTACTTTGACTGGGCACGAAGGTTAAGAAATAAGGGAAGACTTGGTAATGTTTACCAAATTATCCTTTATTAAAATTGTACTACTACTATCTTTAATTAAGTGGGTCCTTATAAGTGGGACCAATAAGGGTAAAAGAGTAATTGTGCTTTTAAAAAGTTACCAAATAAGAAAATGTGACATTCTTTTTGGGATGGACCAAAAGGGAAAGTAGGTCACATAAAATGGGACGGAGGGAGTAGTATTCTTGATTTATTTCATATGAAGGAGTTGTTGCGTCCAAACGGACATGCAAGTGTACGCGGTCGTGCAAGTAACAAAATGGTTCTTGTAAGATCAATATCGATCCCATAGGGACTTGGTGTTTAGCAAACAATCTAATTCAAGTATTATTATTAAGGTTAAATGGGTTTGATTTATGACAAAAGAGAGTCTGAGTTTTGTTAAGCTAAAAATAACAATGAACAATAACGGAAATTAAAAGTGTTGGAAACAGTAATTAGGAAGATTCCAAGGTTAAGGCATCTTGAACAATCATACAAAGATATACAATTTAATTGGTTAAGTCAATTATCTTGGTTGTTGATTCACGGGGTTAATATCATGATCATGGTCTTCCGAGACTCTAATCGCCTATTTAGCCTCACAACTGCATCGCTGAGCGGGGATGTGGGAACTAATTTAAACGCATTTATATTTCATCCTGTATTTGAGCCAAACGGGGAAAATTAGGTATATTCCTATCCTAACCGCAAATCTATTCTTTAACTCATCTGAAAGACAAGAACCCATTCCTTATGCTCCACATTCTAATCTAATGTTACTCTTTCTGGGCTCACAAAAGAAATATAGATGTATTCTAAAGGTCTCGAGTCAATAGAATAGTAAATACAAGAACACAAGAACAACCAAATACTATAATCAACATTAACCAACTCAAATATTTGCTAAGCAATCATGTTTGTAGCCTCAACCCTAGAAAGAGGGCTTTTAGCCACTCATAATCGAATTCACAATTACAAAATTAATGTAGTCCATACAAGAATTATATAATGAAAAAGAGAAGAATAAAAACCCTATTTGAAGCCTCCTTTGTATATTTTTTCAGTCCCAAGTCGTCCCAGCATGATTAGAATTGAAGCTAACTATCCTATTTATAGTGTAGGACAAGTTGTACCTGAAAATACCCAAGTTCGTGGCACTTTGAAATCACGGAGCACTGCCTCCGTGACACTTTGAAATATTGGAGGCTCACTGTTTCTTGCAAATCAGTTTTGTGACCACTTCCGTGCCACTTTGATATCGTGGAGTAATAGATCAATGGCACGGAGGCATGTTTTAGCTTCCAATTTCCCATTTTAATGCAATTGCTCCACCTTTCTTTGTGTTCCAATGTTCGTAGTCGCCTTTAAACACCTCTTTAAGTTCGACTCACTTCCCGACATTGATCATAACTCATTCACTCATCCACAAGCTCGTTATTTACACCAAATCAAGCTCGATCTCTGCACAAGTTTCAACTCGATCTTTGCACAAGCTTTAACCTGAAACACTAATCATATCCAACAGTTTACGAACACAAGTTAAGATCAATTAAATGAATATATATGCAATATATCTCAAAAAATAGATAAAAGTATGAGCAATAATTCGCAATTGGATGTATAAATACGCCCAAGGTCACCACCCCACACTTAGAATCTTGTTCGCCCTTGAACAACTCTTTACATTACTCACAATCACGAAAGACTCCAACATCACTATTTGAACTAAGAAACTCAAGCTAGAACTACAATGACTACGTGAATAGCAAGTTCTACCTTAGGCATGTCATATTGCAATTGAAACACATGAATACTACTTCAAGACTTCCTAGCCTTAAGGATTGACTCTACCAAGTTGTCAAACTCATGCACATTACTCAACAAAAAGATCATATAAGTCACCTGTCCATCATTAACATGCGCCCTCACCACAACAGAGTTACCCATATTCACTCACAAATATGCAATTTATCACAATATCAAAGCTTAAGATCAAGTAGGACTTTACGATTTGTAATGTAGGCTAAGGGACGGGTAGGAACTATTCTAACCAGTAATAGTGACTATCTTCCCTAAGCGCTTTAATACACTACAATTATATTAAACTTATCTCCAACCAACCTATTTTTCACCACTTTTATCTTCCCACCTCTCTTTTGTTTTGGTCCATCTCTTTAAGCTAGCTTACACATCTTTAGCAGGGAGTATTTGCTATCAACAAATGATTCACTTCTTTGGATCAATTTTTCTTTACGTTACATTACTCCCAACCAACACCACATAAAATTTTTCAACACATCAATATCTATTGTTTTGGGGCTTCACTTTCACTTTTTCCTCCTTCAGGTTCATACTCCTTAACATCTTAATTTCAACTAAAGCGCTTAGGAGTTTTGGATCAAATTATGGTCAACTGAAAGAACAGGAATAAGCTATATATGAGGCTACCAAAAAATAGGCTAAAGACTAAACGGGGCTAACTAAGGACATGCAAAAGGGTAGACAAAGAAGGTATAAAATACGGCTATCAAAGAAATGCCTATATCATCTCCTAAACTCAACATTCTGTATTTCACTTTGCAAACACACCAGACAAGTTCTAGACATCAAGATGTAGCATGAATATAACAAAACCTCAACACACATGGCACATTCTTAATTCAAGAAGGATCTCTATAGACTCTCAACCAAGCAATCACATGAATTCCAATTTAAGCCTAAATTACCCAAGAGTCAAATAAAAGAGCCTAAGTGTCTCACATAAGTCATTCATTTTCACATCATGCCATAAAATTCAATACCAACTTGTATCAAATAATCATGTGTAGCACCTAGCAAAAGCATCTCTATTTATTCCTAATGACAAAATTTTTAAAATTACTCCTAAAAATCAAAAAGGATACTGGGTTCAAAGAGTTCCCTCTCAAAAAAGAACCAAAAAGAAAAATCGAGGGGTGGGTGAAGTGTGCTTCTACTAAACAGACCAAACAACAAAAAAGAAAAGATAAAATCTTTTTGTAATTTTTATAATTTAGTCAAAATCATGTAAATAAATCAAAACAAAAATCCTATAGCGCACTTCACCCTAACCAAATCGAAAGATTCCCCACCCCACACTCAAAATCATACTTTGTCCCCAAAGTATAAATTGAAGAATAAGAATTAGGAATACTCTCTGAGACCTCTAGGCCTGGCTAGTCACATATCAAATCCATTAACGAGGTCTGGAGGATGCCACACTTAGTTTTTGCGATGAGCCTTATCTTAGATCTCAGGTACTTAGACTTCCCTTCAAACTATCCAAAAAAAACCAAAACCAAAGGTGATACTAAAGAAAACTAAAAGAAATCAAAATAACTTAACATGGGTTGCCTCCCAAGCAGCGCCTGATTTACTGTTGCGGCACGACTCAAATCACAACTATCATCCACATTCTTCTATCCTCTTCCTCCTACCTGGATCCTATATTCTCCTTCTTTTATGACTTCTCTCATAATCGAGGTCTGCAGCTTTTCTTACACCTACCGTTTCAGGATTCCATTTAAGTTTTACAGGTTTAGGCTTATTTATCAACTCAGGCAACTCTATAAGAGACTTCAAAGAGGCAATGGGAGGTTTGCTCTCCTCCACCCACACTCATCCATTTCTATTACGGTAATCATGCATAGATCTCTGTAGTGTAAGGGTGTATTGAGTGTTTTGTACACTCTAAAGACCATCTCTACATTATTCAATCTCATCTTAAGTGTTCCCTCTCAAACATCGATCAAAGCTCCACTGGTAGCTAAGAATAGACGTCCCAATATGATTGGTACCCTTTCATCTCCATCATAGTCTAGAACAATAAAGTCAGCAGGAACAATGAACTTACCAACCTTAATAAGAACATCCTCAAGAATTCCTTCGGGGACCACTCTAGTTTTTTCTGCCACCTGTAGCATAAATAATGTGGGCCTTAGCTTCCCCAACCTAAGAGTATTGAATACTGAAAGGGGAATCAAATTGATGCTTTTCTCTAAATCTCTCAAATCTTCGACAACATCATTTTCACCAATTTGTATGGGGAGGGTGAAACTCCTTGGGTCCTTGAGTTTTTTGGGCATCTTGCTCATGAACATAGAACTGTATTCTTCATTAAGTGCTACAATATCATCACCAAACCTCTTTTTATTTGTTACCATATCCTTTAAGTACTTAGGATACTTTTGCATACCTTGCAAAACATTTACAATAGGAAAGTTAATGTGAAGTTCTCTGAATGTGTCAAAGAACTTCTTAAAACAAGCATCCTCTTTGGCTTTCTTAAGCTTAGTTCTATTTTGGGTTTGCTCAACCGACTTTTCATTTGGGTACTCAGACTTTTCCTTTTTGTCAGCTTCTTTGGACTCAACATGCTTTTCAGTCTGCTTAGTTGTGATCAACTCTGCTTGCACCTTATGATTAATCTTTGGAGATGCATCACTCAAATATCTACCACTCCTTAAGATGATTGTTATTACCTTCTTTGGATCTTTCTATGTATTACTAGGTAGACCCCCTTGAGGTCTTGCATTTTGAGCCTGCTGACCCATCTGAGTCTCTAAATTCTTTTGAGCCAATTTCTGATTTTTGATTTTCTGCAGCCATTTGTTCTTGGTTGGCCAGAATCTTTTCAAAGTCTCTTCTATATTACTGGCCTGAGTGTTGTTTTGAATACCTTGCTGCTGCTGAAATTGCTGAGTTTGACCCTGATTATTGCCCCAAGAATAGTTGGGTTGACCCTGCCAGTTACGATTATAGGCATTACTATAATTCTGATTGTGTTTTTGGTCATTTCCCACAAAATTCACTGACTCTGGATTTTCTCCACATAAATCTGCAGAATGACCACTATTACCATAAGTTTCACACCAAATCTAAGCCTGCTGAATTGCATTAACCTAAGCCTGAGGTTGAGCCATACTCAACTTGTTGAACTGAGTCATTATCTGGTTCTGAAAAGTGGCTAACTGTGCAGCCAAGGATGTGACACTATCTACCTCGAGCATACCTGCAGGCTTTCTTAATATTCTTCTAGATACATCACCCTACCACCCTGGATTACCTTGTTCAATACGGCTGAGGAGAGTATACAACTCATTATAGGTTTTCTCCAAAGCCTGACTACCTGCTGCAGAATCTAGCCAAATCTTTGTGTTATGGTAAAAACTTTCAACAAAAGTATGAGCTAATACCTTATTTGTCTGTTGGTGATGTGGGCAATCTCTGAGAAGAGACTTGAATCTCTCCCATGCATGATAAAGATTTTCATCTGGCTTCTGCTTGAAACTTAAGATCTCACTCCTCAACTTTGTAGTTTTGCCAGATGGAAAGAACCCAATGAGGATATTTTTTGCCAAGTCATCCCAAGTTGTGATTGAATTTGAAGGTTCTGCCTTCAACCATTTCTTTGCTTCTCCCAAAAGTGAAAATAGGAAAAGAGTGAGCCACACGTAATCTGTGAAGACTCCCACGGGAATGAATGTGTCACTGATCTCTAGAAAATTTTTAAGATGGACCTGTGGATCTTCATATGACAAGCCTATAAATTGCCCGCTTGTGTGCAACAATTTCACCATGTTCTATTTAATCTCAAATCTGCCTCCCGATTTGTGGATACTAGAGGTTACATTGGTTGCAAGTGGGATTTCCACTTTGCGCACTGTCTTGCAGGCTGGTTGTTCATCACCCATTACTGCAAGAATGGTCTCAAACTTGCGGGATTGGATAGAAAAGTGTTGCTTCTCTTCTCAATTGGTGCAAGCACTGCTTAGGTTCGGGATGTGATTCAACCAAGTCCCTCTCCCTTGCCAGCTTGCTTACGATTCAAACCTGTACCTATAAATTCAGTAGCTAAGACCAAGTTATTAGCACTTATCAAACAAAATAGTAAAACTAAAAATTAGAAGGTTTCTAATTTTTCAAGTCCCCCGCAACGGCGCCAAAAACTTATTGCATCCAAATGCACATGCAAGTGTACGCGGTCGTACAAGTATTATAGGATTGAGAGTCCAGATATTGTACCCACAAGGACATGTCGATTAAATATTTTTATAAATTAAACTAATCCTTATTATTTATTCAAGAAGTAAATCCCAAAATATGTATTTATGAATTAACTAAACTAAAAAAATATAACTAATGAACAATTAACCAAAATGTAGAGTAGATTTTACGCAATTAATGAATGAATCGATCTAGGATTACAAATTCGCTAATAATCATGTCGAGTATCAATTTCATCAACTTATTCAATTATATAGTTGTTGATTTACGGGGTTAATTATATGATCATGGTCTTCCGAAGCTCTAATCGTCTATCCGAATTGACCTCACAACTACATCATTGAGCGGGGATGTGATAACCCAATCCGAATGCATTTATCTATCTTCTCATTTTGTAACAAAGTAAGGAGATCTAGGTATATTCCTATCCTAGCCACAAATCAATTCTTTATTTTACTAAAGTAAAGATCTTACTTCCAATATTCCACATTCTAATCTAATGTTACTCCTTTCGGGCTTACAAAAGAAAAATAGATGTATTCTAAAGGTCGCGAGTCAATAGAATAGTAAATATAAAAACACAAGAACAAACACATACGATAATCAACATTAACCAACTCAAATATATGCTAAGCAATCATGTTCGTAGCCTCAACCCTAGAAAGAGGGGTTTTAACCACTCATAATCTAATTCGCAATTACAAAATTAATGTAATTCATACAAGAATTAAGTAATGAAAAAGAGAAGAATAAAAACCCTATTTGGAGCCTCCCTTGTGTATTTTTTCAGTCCCAAGTTGTCCCAACATGATTAGAATTGAAGCTAACTATCCTATTTATAGTGTAGTACAAGTTGTACCCGAAAATATCCAAGTCCGTGGCACTTTAAAATCGTGGAGCACTGCCTCCGTGACACTTTGAAATCACGGAGCACTGCCTCCATAACACTTTGATATCGCGTAGGCTCATTATTTCTTGCAAATCAGTTTTGTGGCCATCTTTGTGCCACTTTGATATCGCAGAGTAGTAGATTTGTGGCAGGGAGGCATGTTTTAGCTTCCAATTTCCCATTTTAGTGCAATCTCTCCACCTTTCTTTGTGTCACAATGTTTGTAGTCCTCTTTAAACACCTCTTTAAGTTCATCTCACTTCCCGACAATGATTATAACGCGTTCACTCATCCACAAGCTTGTTATTTACACCAAATCAGGCTTGATCTTTGCACAAGCTTCAGCCTGAAACATTAATCATATCAATCAGTTTTCGAACACAAGTTAAGCTCAATTAAATGAATATATATGCAATGTATCTCACAAAATAGATAAAAGTATGGGCAATAATTAGCAATTGGATGTATAAATACGCCCAAGATCACCACCCCACACTTAGAATCTTGTTCTTCCTCAAACAACTCTTTACATTACTCACAATCATGGAAGACTCCAACATCACTATTTGAACTAAGACACTCAAGCTAGAACTACAACGACTATATGAATAGCAAGTTCTACCTTAGGCATGTCATATTGCAATTGAAACACATGAATACTACTTCAAGACTTCCTAGCCTCAAGGATTGACTCTACCAAGTTGGTAAACTCATGCACATTACTCAAAAAAGAGATCATATAAGTCACCTGTCCATCATTAAACATGTTCCCTCACCACAAAAGAGTCACCCATATTCACTCACAAATATGTAATTATCACAAGAATAGGTGTAAGAATCAAATTCTGCTCACTCTCACAAAGAATTCATATGTCATATAGGATGAACCATAAGCATTCCATTAGTGTAGTACTCCACTAATATCAGAATATCAAAGCTCAAGATCAAGTAGGACTTTACGGGTTGTAACATAGGCTAAGGGACGGGTAGGAACTATTCTGTCCAATAATAGTGACTATCTTCCCTAAGCGCTTTAAAACACTACAATTTATATTAAGCATATCTCCAACCAACCTATTTTTGTAAATTTAGTCAAAAACATGCAAATAAATCAAAACAAAAATCCTATAGCGCACTTCACCCTAACCAAATCTGAAGATTCCCTACCCCTAGGCTCATCATTTTGGCACAGAGGTAGATTTTTTGACACCTAGGCTCATCGTTGTGGCTTTGTATATAGCTTCAAAAACTTATTGTGTCCAAACTTACACAAGTGTATGCGGTCTTACAAGTAATATAGGATTGAGAGTCTAGATATCGTACCCACAGGGACTTGTTGATTAACTATTTTTTTTAAATTAAACTAATCCTTATTATTTATTCAAGAAGGAAATTCCAAAAGATGTATTTATGAATTAACTAAACTAAAAATAATAATGATGAAATAAAATAACTAATGAATAATTAACCAAGATGTAGAGCATATTTTACGCAATCAACAAATGAATCAATCTAGGATTACGAATTTGCGAATAATCATGTCGAGTATCAATTTCATCAACTTATTCGATTATCTAATTGTTGATTTACAGGGTTAATTATATGATCATGGTATTCCGAGCCTCTAATCGTCTATCCGAATTGACCTCACAACTACATCATTGAGCGGGAATGTGATAACCCAATCCGAATGCATTTATCTATCTTCCCGTTTGGTAACCAAGTAAGACAATCTAGGTATATTCCTATCCTAGCCAGAAATTAATTTTTTATTTTATTAAAGTAAATATCTTACTCCCTATATTCTTCATTCTATCTCATTGATTCTTCTTCCGAGTTCACAATAAGAATATAAATTTATTTTAATGATAGCTAAGCATTAAAATAGTAAGCACAAGAATATAAGAACAACTATTATGATAATCAAATAAATCGAATCAAGAAATTACTAAATAATCATGTAGTTAGCTAAAGAGAAGTTTAGCTCCACATAGACATAGACAAATTACAACAAATTATCCAAAAAATTACGTAAAAATAAATATAAAGGAGAAGAAAAGATGAAACTAATTTTCTCCGGCCTCCACGGCTGCTTCTAGCTATCTCTAGGTCAAAAGTTCTGTAAGTAGTGATTTTTTGGAGTATTTATAGGTGTAAAAAAAGCTTCCAAATAAAATAACTAAGTCAAAAACGGACTAAAAAAGATTAAATCCTGAGAGGGACTTCCTCCATTCCACACTGATAAAGCGGAGTACAAGCTCAGTGTCACGCCAAAATGGCGGACAATCACTGGAAGTCAGCCGAGTGTCAATTCAAATTGAAAAGGCCACTTTACATTATTTTATTAACTTTATTCCATTAAGCTACATGCTTGATTTCCTTCTATGATCTTCCGTCTTTAATTCGTTTATGCTTCAAATCTCTTCATCTTTGCACCATTTTAATCCTACACATTAAAATATAATATTAGGCACAATCCATAAAATTAATGTCCTAAAAGGACAAATAAAAATACTTAATATAAGGCAAATAATGACTAAAAAAATATAATTTTGGCCTCAAATCACCGCCCCACACATTAAATCCTCATCTACTTGATCATTCCTTGTAATAAACTTTGTTTTTCAAGAATATCGCTGTAACATGTAAAAAATGATAAGTTGCTTCAACCTACTACATAATCATATGGTTACTTTCTTTGAACAAGGGAAAAACCTTGATTTTCTATATCTCTAGAATAAAGGAGCTCCTCTCTTTATAAGGTTACAAGGAAAACTATACATGGAAAAAACTATAAATGGTAAGTATAATTAAAGAAGATCTAGGCTAATAATATGTGAGCTACTTCCTAATATATAAAAGATAATTAAAGCTAAATATGGTAGATAAATATTGTAATTGATGTTAATTAACACTCCCTCCCTCAAACTGATGGTGGTCAACCACTATACATGAAAAATATAATTAAAGAAGATTCTAGGATAATAATATGTAATCAACTTCCTAATATATGAAATATGATTAAAGCTATATATGTGTAATGACCCAAAACATTGTTATGTGAGAAACACCTTGAAATTTGGTTACGATGAATAAAATGCTCTTAATGGGTCGGGGAAAAAAATTATGGGCAAATAACATAATACTACACCTTAACTTATCATAATTATTCAAAATCCCACCCCTATAAAATAATTATAAAAATCCCTTCTTTCACGTTCTCTCTCCAAATCATCGGTACATTATTCTCTTCCCTGCCGACCACTAGTAACAACCAAGAACTCCCTCTGTTAACAACCAGAAAATTACTCTCTTCTAGCCGACCATCACCCACCGGAGAAACACCTCCATCGCCGCCCCTCCATCACTGTTGAACCCAATTCCTCCCCTCCCAAACCTATTTACAAAAATTTAAACAGATCCAACACCATCATATCGTCAGCTAAGAGAATCAGTGGTGGCAAAGCAAACAACCCAGAATGAGATCGATTGATGTCAAATCGGAAGATTTTTATGGTATCATGGCTGATGAATATAGATTGACGATTGTGGGAAGATTCTCTAAACTATACGCTCCAAATTGAGAAAATTCAATCAAAATTCAAAGAGATTTTCCCAATTTAGGGTATATTTACTGGCTCGCTGGTGAGGGTTTACTGGTGATAGTGGCCTAAGATAGAGACAGAGAGAGTTTGGAGATTCATCAATGGAGGTTGAAGATGATAATGTTAATCAAGATACATAAGAATGATGTATCTGTTAAGGGAGTTCAGAGATACATAAGAATTATGTATCTAGTTGAAAAGGATAAGAAGATACATCACGTGACCCTTCACCAAATGTAAAAAAGTTGTGTATCTTACTGAATATTAGGTTACCGATACATAAAAAAGATGTCTTTGGTTGAAAATCTGACAAAAAACATGTATCAGAATACTTTTTGTGCTACTGATTCATATAACTTAGGTATCTAAATGAATCTCTGTGATATTAATACATAAGAGTTATGTATTGGTACTTATGTATCAGATAGTGATGTATAGTGAGCCTTAGTTACGTATCATGAAAATGAATAACTGAAATTTTATGTAACTATGAAAACAATCGGGGATAAGGTGTAATTAGATACTAAAAAGTTGGGATTTATGAAAATTACCCAAATATTATTTCATGGGGAAAATTGATTCCCAATGTAATTGGGCGAAGAAATTAAAAAGGGAATGGGTTGGCCTGCTGCCTACCACTGCAGTGGCTGGCTAATCTCTGCAACGGTAACCCAACAGTAATCAGCCCGAGGTAACTTTTAAAACCCTTTTTTAATTTATCCCCCTAGGTCGTCCTTTCTCCCTAGAAACACCCTGAATAAACCCCACCTCCATAGCTATGAGATTCCAAAGGCCAAGTTTCATAAAGACGGTTTCGAGGCACACTCAGTTGGAACCCGACATGGGGAGATGCTTAGAACTTGCAGGAAAACTCTCTTATGTCAATAGCAGCATATTTCGTCTAGGAGGTAGGTTATGGTTTTTATTGTAGTGAATAGACTTAGGAAAGATTCATATAACATTGATAGTAATTGTAATGACCTTCCCGGTCATTTCCCTCATTTTCGTGTGTTCTCAGCGTTTAGAGTTTTTCTATAACTGCCCCAAGTTATTTATGCTTGCTGGGACTGACAGTTCGGTTCCCGGGCAGTTCATTTGAGAATATTATTTAGACCTAGCACGTTGTAAAATATGAAATTAAATTTGAATTTGGTAAAATGACATAGTTAACTAGCTTTCGAAAATGTCTTTGAAATTTATAAAATTCTTTAGGTATGATATATCTATACAATTTTATAATAGTATTATAACCTATTAATAATTTAAGCGGAGACAGTGAATTTAAATATGTTAAAATAATATTTTTATTTTATAGAGGTTTTGTTAGAAATAATTTTCTATTAATTATAGTATGTTCAAAAAGTTGTACTTATTTTACCACGAACCTATGCAATATCCAAATATATGGGTTATTGGTTGCTAATGTTATTACATGACACATGGTTTAGCAATTAGATGAATCATCATAACCTTGGCAGCCACCTATTACTAACTTAGGTAATATTTCTTAGGATAAATACATATGTTGACCAAACCTTTTCACCCATTTTCAAGAAATAAAACATTTAGTTTTGCAAATGTGCATGTATGTACATAACGTGGAAGGAAGATTTTGCGGGAAAAATTATATCTTGACACTATAGTTTATCATCAGAAGAATAAATTAATTAGCTACATCAAATTATTCAAGCTCGGGGATCGCGTGGTTGATAGTATAACGTCTTTATATCGTAAGTTTTTCAGTCAGTTTTAGCTTAAAGTTGTGTATTTAAATTGTTATATTTGGCGAGATTGTTGTTGGTATTTGAGCTATATTCTAAGCTCAAATAAAGTGGTGCTAGTTGTGACTATTGGTTGCGAGGTAGTTTGGGACGCTGTGATAATTTTAGTTTTGCGATTCCGCAAGCAGACCCCACGTGGGATTTTTGGACATTTTTCTGAACTAATGCAATATAGGTATCAATAGTCATGTTTTGACATGTAGTTTATTATTTTTGTATCTTGGTAGCAGTCAGAGGCCTCTCAAAAGGGAAAAGCTCCTATTTAACTGGCTTTAGCTGGCGTTCGACGGCGTCCAGGTAGGCTAGGTTTACCTTCCTTTACACTTAGATTAGGCTTATGTGTGATATATGTATGCTATTATGCTGGTGTCGTGGGCTGGTAGTATAGATTTGGTAGTGGTGATTTGCTGTGATTTAGGCCTTCTAGGCCGGATAGGGCTATTCGTATATATTCCAAGCCCGTTATCCTCGTGGTATACCACAGATGACCTATTTGGGGTCGGATAGTATTATTGTTGTTATTGCCAGTTTAGGAATGTTATTGTTGGAACTTAGTGCAGGCTTAGACAGACTTAGACAAGTATAACCAGACCTGGTTTTCGGGACCCGATAGCGAGTCCCGTTACCCTTTTTGTCGACTTGTCAGAATTTTGACATCTTTGGGCTTAGATAATCCCTATATGACTATTAGGGTTGTGATGGGATTGAGTCACCTTGATTATACCCAGTTGGCCTGTTTAGCTTTGTTTGTCCCTGATAGCACCATATTTGATCAGGGTCGGCTAGTTTGACTTAGAACGTTGACCCGCCTTTCCATGACTTATATATCTAGACTTGTATATACATATTGTTTATAGTAGAGAGTTGACCTAGAAGGACCCCGAGATTGACTTGTAGCATGTTGTGGGGTTAGCTTCTGTACTTATATACTAGTACTGACTTGGGACTAGGGCGTTCCCCGATTCTCTGATATGATATGACATGTGATTCTGTTCTGGTTAATGACTTTGATGAGTTCCAATTCAAGTCCGGGCACTGATTCAGATATGATGGTTACTGATTATTATGAGTTCCGGTTCGAGTTCGGCCACTGATTCAGATACGATGGTTACTGATTATTATGAGTTTCGGTTCGAGTTTGGCCACTGATTATTATGAGTTCCGATTCAATTCCGGCCACTGATTATTATGAGTTCCGGTTCGAGTCTGGCATCTGGTTATGATATGATTGGAGAGTTTTGGTACTGGGTACCGTGGTTACTGGATACTGATACAGCTTCGAGACACTGGTGACTATTCATTTACTTTTCTTGTGTGTCCCGCTGGTTTATGGGGGCCAGACTGAGTTATTGTTTTCTTCAGTGTGCCTATCGGGCTTATGGGGGCCCAGATAGGTTATGTTTTACTTGTGTTTTTATTTACGCATTTATTTACTCATTATTTTGTATCACACTTATATTCTCCTGAGCATATCTATACGCCTCGGCATTTACTTATGTACTTATTATTTATACCCCGGACCTAGCATGTACCCTCTTACTTACTTATTATTCAGTATCACATTTTCTTATCAGTTATACCCGGACTTAGCATGCACCCCCGTACTTTAGCCTGTTTATATTACATTGAGCTGAGTCGGCCGATGATGCCTACTGAGTACCCATTGCCCCAATACTCATACTGCATTTCTGCATCTTTTTCCCCGATGCAGATTTGGGCACTAGTCGACGGTTTTGACGTGACTCTTTTCTCAGCACTGACTCCAAAGCAGGGTGAGCTTACTGACGTCCGAGGCAGATCCTACTCCATCTCTACTGTATAGTCTTTTGCTTTCGAGACTGTAGTACTTGTTGTATATATTTGGTTTCTGTCTTGTATTTTGGACATGTCTAGTAGTGGCTCTTATACCGACCTCACCAGGTCTTGGGAGGGGTTCTTGACTATACATATTGTCCTCTTCCTTCTTCGTCTCGATATGGGTATATATTGGTTCTTTTTTGTTTATAAGTACGGTTAATTCCATCTCATCTCTATTTTCTAAGATTCCGCCCGTTAGCCCGTTGCTTGTCGTTCCGGGCTACGGTTTGGCTTACCTATTGGTGGGTTACGGTAGGCGCCATCATGACTCAAATATTGGGTCGTGACAGTAATATCGAGAGTTCTTATGCAGTAGGCCTTCGGGCTCGGTATTTGGAGGGATAAAAATTTAATTAGGCTACAATAATGTGTTTAATTATTATTGTACCCCGTTGATGTAATATTATTGGCATGGAATAGGTTGAACCTTGGAAGAATCTTGACAAATTGAATGAATATTATGGTTCATAAGGATGGTGCGAATTAAGTACGATAAACGAGGGGTGGGGATAAGTAGCAAGATAGGCTTGGTAGAGGGTGTTCTTCATAATATATATATAGTAATCTTAAAATAAGGAAGGTTAACAAAATTTAAGTGTGGAGTAGGGGTGAATATCAACCTAAGAGAGTTTTAGGTAACCTATGGGAGTAATTAAAGGGATAGGATAGTTTAGGAGACAACCTAGTGGCAGGGTATGTGGCAAAGTAGGCAAGTTTAAAAAGAATTATAGAGTGACCAGGGTAAGGTTAGTGTGGACAAGTATGAAAATTTTTATAAAAGTATTTAGGAAAGAATTCGAGGGCAAAGTCGAAAACACGAGTGTGGGTTGGATATAGAAAATGGGTTAGTAACAAAACCTAGGTAGAACTACCCTGATCTCGTAGGAGGTACAGTGTAAATGATTGTGTAAATATGTGTATCTAGGGATGGGTACAGAAATGATATTGATGTCTTTATGATTCCATGTGAACCAGTGATTGTGATTGTTTTTTGACACTGCTTGTGATTATTGACCGCATTGTATATTTATACATAATCATGAGGTTGAGTTGATAATGATGATCATATACAACCCATGATGTTCATGGGGTTGATAATGATGGTGATGTTGATAAGATGATGATGATGTTGATGACAATGAGAAGAGAAAGAGGTGATGCGCATACCTTGCATACATTCATATGGCTTGAATGTTAAATTATGCTTATATGTTGTTAATTGGTTAATTGTGTAGACTAGTGTTGCTTCCTTTCATAAACAAAAGTGTATATGGTCGTAAAAGTAATAAAGGATGTAAGTCCAGATATGGCACCCACAGGGATTTGACGAATTGAAATTCTACTTTGAATTCTTATGCGAGCTCTTCAGTGGGTGACCAATATTAAAGAGTGATTTGTTTGTTTTGAATGTAAATAAAAAAATTGTAAGAAAGTCGTAGATTGCTTGTGTTGTAATTAAGATTTGAGAAAAGATCTAGGGTTATGGTATTTTGACAATCCAGTTGCAGCATCCAATCGTACACCTAATTTGATTTCCTAAGTTACTAGTTCTAGGTTAATTGTAGTTATGTTAAGCATTTTTCCAATAACTCTAAGCCTAGTCGACTATCCCTAACGCCTATATTTCTATGGTCATTGGTTAATAGTGAAGTGCATGAAGATATAGTCTGTATCAACTAAGCCAGGCCACAGGATATATTTCTATCCTCAGTAACAAATTGATTCCCTTTCCCTATAAGGTTCACAAAATAGCCCTATTTCCTCTTTTTACACTGGTCGTTTCCTTTTTCATCAAACAAGCCCTAGATAATATTCGCAAGCTGATCAATCAAACGTATAATTGAAAACAAGAAGAAATAAATAACTCAATATATGAATCGAAATAGATAATATGATATTCAAGCCACAACTTTCATGTTCAACCACAACCCTATAAATTAAGAGGTTTAGCTACTCATGAATCTCTTTAGAAGAAGAGATTTTATGAGTTTACAAGGTAGAAATCAAAAATAAAATAAAAGAAATAAATTAAACCTTGTTCCTGAGCTTTGCCCTAGATTTTGTATTCCCCTAGTCAGTTGTTCATGTTAAAAAATGTGGGAGGGAGAATTATATAGAGTTTACAAACCCTTAGAATGTAAATAAACTAATTCCAATAGAGTTAGGAGAAGTTTCGA
Source organism: Capsicum rhomboideum (assembly GCA_031232105.1). Lineage (NCBI taxonomy): Eukaryota > Viridiplantae > Streptophyta > Magnoliopsida > Solanales > Solanaceae > Capsicum > Capsicum rhomboideum. Next base: position 125,775,453 of record CP124713.1, on the reverse strand, counting down.
GTTGCGCCACATCCTAAAAATGGAGCTGTGACCCGAAGAACAACTAAAAATTCAGAATTGTACGCAAAGTTGATCCACTCTTTGCTTTAGGGTGTGTGGCACAAGCTATAATTTTCGAGAGAACAAGTAAAAGTCACGCCACTGCTTGCTTTGCAGCAGTGGAGCAAGGCCTCCCTCCATTTGCCATTTTTCTCTCGTTTTGTGACGCGTTGCGACGGTAATTCTTCCTTAGTTCCCTTTGATTCGTTGGTGCTCTTTTTCTTCTTGTTTAAGCTCCAAATACCTTAATACACTCCTATATAAGCAAATCATGAAACACAAGTGTAAATCACATCATTTAAGCTCAAGATGACACCAAAAGAGAACAAATGTGACGCGAAAGATGGTAAAATAATGTCGGTTTTAGCCTCGCATCAACACCCCACACTTAAAACCTTGCTAGTACTCGAGTAGGATATACACTCATAACTTAGACTATACTAAAACTACACCAATTGAAACAATATTACTCATAAGACTACAATGACTACAATAGACGACAAGTTCTTATTAAATATGTTTCATTCATACCATACATTTAACAACTACTCCAAGACCTCCTATCCTCAAGAACCGAATCTATGATATTTACAAACTCATAAAATTCACCCAACCAAGAGATAAAATACTTCATCTATCTTTCATCAACCATGTGCCCTCACAATAAGAGATTTACCCATATTCATTGACAAGTATACAAATTAACGCAAGAATGGGTATAAAAATAGAATTACGCTCACTCTCACAAAAAGAATTCACATGAAACATATGATGAACCATAAGCTTGTACTTAGTGTACTACTCCACTAATACAAGAACATCAAAATTTAAGATCAAGTAGGACTTTTCGGGTTGTAATGTAGGCTAAGGGATAGGTAGGAATTATTTTGCCAAAATAGTGACTATTTTCCCTAAGCACTTTAATACATCGCAAATTTTTCATTGTTTTCTCACTCTTCAATCAACCAGATCTTTCTTCTCCCTTTTTACCCATGGATTTCTTTGTTTTTCCATCTCTTTAAGCAAGTTCACATACCACTAGTAAGGAGTTCTCAATCATCAAACACTTTTTTTTCACTTTTCTTTTGTTCTTTTTCTACTCCCTACAAATATCATATGGATTTTTTTAATCACTTGCACTATTTAGAATTTTCTATAGGCTTCTCACCTCAGCTATCTCCCTTTTCTCAATTCTCACTCCTTTTAACTCTTATTTCTTAATTAAAGCACTGAGGCGTTTTGGATCAAGTTAAAGGTCTATTCAAAGAAAAGGATTAAGCTTCATATGTTACTACCAAAGAATAGGCTAAAGGATCAACGAGTCTAACTAGGATCGTCCATTGTAGGTAGTTAAAGTAAAGGATAAAAGTAGGCTAATCAAAGAAATGCCTATATCATCTCCTAAACTCAACATTCTTCATTTCGCTTTGCAAACACACCGGAAAAGTTCTATACATCAATATGAAAGCATGGAATATCAACAAACACCAAACACACATGGCACATTATCAACTCAAGAAGGATCTATACAGACTCTCAATAAAGCAAACAACAAGAGTGCAAATTTAAGCTAAAATCACATACAAGTCAAGTAAAAGTGCCTAGGTGTCTCAAGAAAAGTTGTTCCATTTTTTTTTTTCAAAACATGCTTTCAAGCTCAACACTAACTTGCATCATTCTATCATGTGTAGTACTTGACAAGAGCACCTCATATTCAACTGGTCCTAAAGACTCTCTAACTCCTACTGACTAACTCTTCCCTGAAGATGGTCATCAACCATCCATTGTTAGGAAAAGTCATTCTACATAATAATAAAACAAAAAATATTCTAAAAGTAAAAAAAGATAGTCGGTTGAAAGGACCTCCCTTCGGAAAAAAAAAAGAAAAACAAAGGAATGGGTGAAGTGTGCTCTACTTAAAAACTAAAAAGCTAACAACCAACACAATATATTCTAATATAGAAAAATAAAAAAAATCTTTTTGTGTTTTACAACTTAAATTTCTTTTAGTCATAATTTTTTCAATTAAAACAAGTATCTAAAACAAAGCAACTCCGATAGCATACTTCACCCTTAACAAATATCGGAAGAATCTCACCCTACACTCAGAGTCATACTTTGTCCCCAAAGTATTAAAAAAAATCAAAAAATAGTTAGAAATACTCCCCGAGGCCCTCTAGGACCTACCTAGTAGCATGTATTCTCTCAATTTTTCATCAAAGGGGTGAATGACCCCGCACTTATGCTTCATCTATGTCTCTTAGCTTCTAAATTCGGGTTTTCAGACTTCCCCAAATCTGTATAAACTAAAAATGAAAAACAAAAACAAAAAGTGACAATATCATATAAAACTACACTATTACAACTTAAGTTGTCTCCTAAGTAGCGCCTGATTTAACATCGCGCATTACACAAGTCATAGCTCAAGTGAATTCTCTCAATCTTTTCCTCCCCATATGATGCAACTTTGGCCTTTTCTTCACTCTAAGAGGATTATAATTATCATTCACTCTCTTTGTCTTTAGATCTTCCACTTTTTTGGGCCTATATTTTTCCACCCCACACTTATCATTGACCACCTCTGTGATCATACACAATTTCGTGTAATGTGAAAGAGGGAGAGCGACTTATAAACTTTTAATATTGCCTCTTCATCATGGACCCTCATCTTAAGCTCCCCTTTTCACACATCAATCAGGGCTCCACTAGTGGCTAAGAATGGTCATCCTAATATAACCGGTACCAGCTTATTTGCTTCAAAATCTAAAATAATAAAGTTGGCAGGAATCACAAACTTACCTACCTTGATAAGCACATCTTCAATTACTCCTTCTGGTTGCACACGAGAGCGGTCTGCCAATTGTAGAGTGATAGTAGTTGGGCATGCCTCTCCCAAACCAAGTGTCTAGAACACAGATAAGGGCATCAATTTTATACTTTCCCCAATATCACACAATCTATGCCCAACCTTATCTTTTCTAATTTGTATTGGGAGGGTGAAACTCCCAGGATCTTTAAGCTCTTTGGGGATCTTTCTCAATACTCTGGAACTGTACTTTTTAGTGAGTGCTACCGTATTAAGTTCTACATGACTTCTCTTTCCAGTCACCACTTTTCTAGGGTATTTGGCATATTTGGGCATGTCCCTCAGAGCATTAATCAAGGGAATATTAATGTGAAGTTGATTAAAAATATCAAGGAACTTTTTAACATTTGCCTCCTCCTTGATTTTCTGGAATCTTTGTGAGAATGGTGGTGGGGGTTTCTTAATCGCAATCTCAGGTTTCTCAACAACCTCTCTTTCTCTTCTTTTCTCTTGCATTAGTCGTATCTCTGGAGTTGGTGTTGGGATTAACCTTTGTGAAAAAGGACGTAGATGGTTGTAGTTGTCCTAGTTAATTACTCTTCTCTTTGGAGGCTCTGAATCTGGTAATTCTACACTTTCTTCTTGAACTTTCTATTTAGGAGCCTCTTCAACGAACTCTCTTCCATTCCTTAATGTAATTACCGTTATCTCCTTTGGATTATTCTCTATATCACTCGGTAGTATACCTGCAGGTCTTACATGTTCTGATGAAGATAGTTGGCCCACTTGATGCTCAGGTTCATGAATGAACTTTTGCATTTTGGCACAATCTGAGACTGTTGTCCCATAAACTGCTTCATTATTTGCTCAAATGAATTGCTCACCTGTGGAGCTTGCTACGTATATTGCTATCGTTGGGCCTGCTGACTTCTACCCCAAGAGAAGTTTGGGTGGTTTCTATAATTTTTTTGCCCCACATAATATATAGATTCTGGATTCAAAGGGCATCCAGAGTAGGCATGATTTTCACCACACTTTTCACAAAACAAAGCAGCTGCCTGAACCTATTGTACTTGTTAAACTTGACTTGCACTTGGAGATAATAAACTCTAATACATTAAGGCACACAACTATCAAATATCATCCCGGATAGCTGACACATCATCCAACTCTAACTTACCTGACATTTTTTTGTGTAGAAGTGAACACAACTCAACTCTGAATTATCTCGGTGACCTGCAGACATAAGATTAAGCAATGCCTCTATTTCATCACAACTCTTGGAAAATAATTTCCCTTGAGCTATAGCATCTAATAAACACTTAGATTCTGGCCTTAATCCTTTAATGAAATTGTGCCCAATAATCTCCTTGGGCTGATGATGGTGTGGGAAATCTCTCTAGTATCCTTTGTATCTCTACCAAGCTTGTGGAAGGGATTCAACATCATTTTAAACAAATCCATAAATCCTGCCTCTGAGCTCTTTTGTTCTCCTAGATGTGAAAAACCTGTTGAGAAAATTTTCAGACAAATCATCCCATGATGTGATAGATCCTACCGGTTAATTCTGCAACCCTTGCTTTGCTTCCCCAATTACTGATAAGGGGAACAATGTCAACTTCACATATCTATATGAAACATTTTAGTATTGGAAGTTGTCACTCAACTCAGTAAACTCTAGCAGGTGCTTGTGTGGGTGTTCATGTGGTTTACCCTCATATTGACAAGTGTTCAGCCCTAGTCGTACCGTGCCCTCTTTAAGCTCAAAATTTCCTCCCCATATGATGCAACTTTGTACTCTTCTTCACTCTAGGAAGATTACAATTATCATTCACTCTCTTTGTCTTTAGATCCTCCACTTTTTCGGGCCTATATTTTTCCACCCTACACTTATCATTGACCACCTCTGTGATCATACACAAGTTCCAGTAATGTGAAAAAAGGGAAAGCGACTTATAAACTTTTAATGTTGCTCTTCATCATGGACCCTCATCTTAAGCTCCCCTTTTCACACATCAATCAAGGCTCCACCGGTGGCTAAGAATGGTCGTCCTAATATAACAAATACCAACTAATTTGCTTCAAAATCTAAAATAATAAAGTTGGTAGGAATCACAAACTTACCTACCTTGATAAGCACATCTTCAATTACTCCTTCTGGTTGCACACGAGAGCGGTCTTCCAATTGTAGAGTGATAGTAGTTGGGAATGCCTCTCCCAAACCAAGTATCTAGAACAAATATAAGGGCATCAAGTTTATACTTGCCCCAACATCACACAATCTATGCCCAACCTCATCTTTACTAATTTGTATGGGGAGGGTGAAACTCCCAGGATCTTTAAGCTTTTTGGGGAGCTCGCTCAATACCCTAGAACTGTACTATTCAGTGAGTGCTACCGTATTAAGTTCTACATAACTTCTCTTTCCATCCACCACTTCTCTGATGTATTTGGCATATTTGGGCATGCCCCTCAAAGAATCAATCAAGAGAATATTGATGTGAAGTTGGTTAAAGATATCAAGAAACTTCTTAACATTTGCCTCCTCCTTGATTTTCTGGAATCTTTATCGGAATGGTGGTAGGGGTTTCTTAATCGTAAGCTCGAGTTTCTCAACAACCTCTCTTTCTTTTCTTTTTTCTTGCATAAGTCGTATCTCTGGAGTTGATAGTGGGATTAACCTTTATGGCTCTAATGAATTGCTCACCTGTGGATCTTGCTACATATATTGTTGTCGTTGGGCCTGCTGATTTCCACCCTAAGTGAATTTTGGGTGGTTTCTATAATTTTTTCTCCCCACATAATATATAGATTCTGGATTCAATGGGCATCCAAAGTAGGCATGATTTACAACACACTTTTCACAAAATAAAGAAGCCGCCTGAACCTGTTGTACCTGTTAAACTTGACTTTCACTTGGAGATAATAAACTTTACTTCATTAAGGCACACAACTATCAAATATCAGCCCAAATAGTTGATACATAATCCATCTCTAACTTACTTGATATTTTTTATGTAGAAGTGAACACTCTGCTAGACTCTGAATTGTCTCGGTGACCTACAGACATAAGACTAAAAAATACCTTTATTTCATCACAACTCTTGGAAAAAATTCTCCCTTGAGCAGTAGCATCTAATAAAGACTTAGATTCTGGACTCAATCCTTAATAAAATTATGCCTAATAATCTCCTTGGGCTGATGATGATGTGGGCAATCTCTCAAGTATCCTTTGTATGTCTCCCAAGCTTGGGGAAGGGATTCAACATCTTTTTAAACAAATTCATAAATCCTGCCTCTGAGCTCTTTTGTTCTCCTAGATGTGAAGAGCCTATTGAGAAACTTTTCAGATAAAGCATCCCATGATGTGATAGATCCTGCCAGTTAATTCTGCAACCTTTGTTGTGTTTTTCAAATTAGTGAGAAGGGGAAAAATGTCAACTTCACGTATTTATCTAAAACATTTTAGTAATGGAAGGTGTCACGTAACTCAGGAAACTCTAGCAGGTGCTTGTGTGGGTCTTCATGTGGTTTACCCTCATATTGATAAGTGTTTTGCACTAGTCACACCGTGCCCTCTTTAAGCTCATAATTTTTGGTGATATTAGGCTTTACAATAGATTTGGAGGCATTTTGCTTATTCAGCCTCGTAAAATTCAACACCAAAACATGTGGTGCAAGTGGGGGCTGGACTACATCCCTATCTACCGCATCATTTAGTGGGTCTTGAAGAATTGGATTGTTCAAGTTATCACCCATCACTCCTAACCCTCTAATAACACATTCAAGTTCATGGTCAATTGGACTCAAGGTATTGCCTTGACTCCGGGTGTTTAGCATAAACTAACCTATACCCTGAAAGAAACAAAAAAAAACAAAAGTGACATCTGAATAATTAAATAAAAACTCAAAATAGTATCAATTTCAAATCAAATCCCAGGTAACGGCGCTGAAAACTTATTGCATCCTTTTAGACACACGGATGCACGTTGTCGTACAAGTAATAAAGGATGTAAGTCCAGATATCATACCCAAAAGGATTTGATAATTTAAATTCTACTTCGAATTCTTATATAAGCTATTCAGTATGTGACCAATAATAAATAGTGATTTGTGTGTTTAGAATGTAAATAAAAATAGTTGTAAGCAAGTCGTAGATTGGTTGTGTTGTAATTTAGATTTTCGAAAAGATCTAGGGTTACAGTATTTTGACAATCTAGTTGCAATATCCAATCATACACCTAATTTGATTTCCTAAGTTACTAGTTGCAAGTTAATTGTAACTATGTTGAGAATTTTCCCAACAACTCTAAGCCTACTCGACTATCCCTAACGCCTATTTTTCTATGGTCATCGGTTAATAGTGAAGTGCATAAAGATATTGTCTGTATCGACTAAGCTAGACCATAGGGTATATTTCTAACATCAGTGACGAATCAATTCCCTTTCCTTATAAGGTTCACAAACTAGCCCTATTTCCTCTTTTTTACACTTGTCCTTCCCTTTTTCAAATCCAACAAACAAGCCCTAGGTAATATTCGCAAGGTGATCAATCAAATGAATAATTAAAAATAAGAAGAAATAAATTACTCAATATATGGGAATCGAAATAGATAATATGATATTCAAGCTACAAAATTAATGTTCAACCACAACTCTAGAAATTAAGAGGTTTGGCTACTCATGAATCTCTTTATAAGATAAGATTTCATGAGCTTACAATGTAGAAATCAAAAATAAAATAATAGAAATAAATTAAACCTTCTTCTTAAGCTTTTCCCTAGGATTTGGTTTCCCCAAAACAGTTTTTCATGATAAAAAAAAGTGGTATGGCGATTTATATAGAGTTTAGGAACCCTTAGAATGTCAAAAACCAATCCCAATCAGGTTAGGAAAAGTTTTGACTCGCGCCACAACCCAAAAGCTGAGCTGTGGCGCGAAGAACAACTGAAAATTCAGAATTGTGCTCAAATTTGTGCCATTCCTTGCTTTAGGGGGTTTGGTGCAAGCTTTAATTTTCCAGAGAACAAGTAAAAGTCAAGCCACTGCTTGCTTTGTCATTTGCAGCAGTGGCGTAAGGCCTCCCTCCATTTGTCTTTTTTTGCTCGTTTTGTGATGCATTGCGATGTTAATTCTTCCTTGGTTCATTGGTGCTCTTTTTCTTCTTATTTAAGCTCCAAATACCTCAATACACTCCCATATAATAAAATCATGAAACACAAGTGTAAATCATATCATTTAAACTCAAGACGACACCAAAAAGAAAACAAATGTGAGGCAAAAAATGGTAAAATAATATGGTTTTTAGCCTCACATCAACCAGCCTATCGGTAGTGTGGATGGGGTATGGTAGGAAACCGTGAATACAAGGTACACCCTAGTTTAAGTTTAAAGTGGATTTTCCCCAAGTGTACGGTCATTCAGGTGAGCATGTGGGAAAAATAGATTGTATGCAAATATTATTTTCTTGTGTACAAAGCTTGATCAGGTCAACCGAAGGATGCCCCAGAGTCTAAGATACTAAGTTCCATGAGGTTTTCTATGGAGGGTTAGAGTGAATTGTCAAAGGACAAAGATATATAAAAATGTTAAATGACAGGTATGTCACAAAGATGCTAAAAATGTGGTGCTAATAATTTTATAAATTGGGGATTAGAAATCGAAACTTTACTTGATGCTATGATGTCTTCTTATTTACTATTAATGTTATTTATTTCTAACCTTGGTCGGCCGATGATGCCTATCAGTACATGTGGTTATACTGATGCTACACTTACTATGTCTCTAATCGGGAATATAGCAATGGTTCAGGTCAGTTGGAGTTTCTATAACAATAAAGTGATCACTCTTTAGTAGCTCTTGCCATCTCTATTCTTCATGGATGTTGTCTTCTGTTCCTTGTCTAGTTCTCTTGTACTGATTAGGCTATTTTCTATGAAGTCACTATTGATTGTTTTCAGCATTACTTTTACGTATAAAGGGTATTAAACTAGAATCATACATGTACGAGTTAACTAGATTATGTTATTGGAAATGGATTATTTTAACTTTTACATTAAATAAATGGTTGGTTAGTAAGGGTTCTCCTATCTACTGTGGATATTAGGTAAGTGCCCGTATTATCCATGGTTTGGGTCGTGAAAAGATTGTATCAGAGCCCAGGTTATCAGTCTCCCAGTATAAGAAAAAATGTCGAGTAGATTCCTATGGATTGGTGTGTTGACATCCACATGAAATCTATAGAAGGCTACAAGGCATCTAGGAATCTATTTCACTTTCTTCTCTCCTATCGGCTATCTCAGTGTTGTCCTCCTGAGTTGAGTCCAATTTGTATCTGGTAGATTCTAATTGGTAACTCAACTATCATAATTGGGACTAGGTGGTCCCAATTGGTATCTAACTAAATGGATTAAAGGATGGAACATGGTATTTCAACCAGTAGAGGTCAATAAGAAGCATAGGTGTTGGATGGTTATGTTGAGAAATTTGTTTGATTTTGTATTAAATACTAATGCTCTAAATACTTTGTTGTGGTATGATAGAATGCTATGTGTGTTACTTATGGGGATGGTTATTATTTGGTCATACTGATACCTGGTTGTTGGATTGTCAAAATTCTTAGGTGCAAAAAGTTGATTGTATGTGTTGATTTGTATGAGGTGTGGCCAAGTGACCCGGGGATCATGAGGATTGGTGTGATCTCGGGGTGTATCTTTCTTTCCGTGACTTGAGGCATTCCTCATCTCTCCGTGATTTGAAGTATTCCTTATTTTCTATCTGAATCCTGACGAACTATCTAGGTGCCTTGCTGTTTTGTGAGAAATTTCATGCGGGATGCGGTACTTGAGATGAAAGGAAGGTAAAAGTGTGTTAGGGTTAATCAAGTTGCGGAGTTAGTTACATTTACGATAGTTTGGGTCACAATATAATCACTCTTGGCCTTGAAAACTATGGGGCGTGAGAGTTAGAAACTGTAACGGTGTTCAAGAGAGGGCGTAGTATGAGAAAATACCTTAGTTAGCAAAAGGGAAAATCGAAACCACTGGAGGTTACCGTTGTAGCTGCTCCAGGCAGTGAGCTGCTAGGGATTCCCTATTTTTTTTATTTTTGTACTCATTGCAAAGCAACCCTGTATTCATGATAGTTAAAAATAAAAATCACTTTCGAAATGCAATATAAGCTAAAACGATTATTATTAAAGGAGCGGTAATGATAAATATCCTAAAATGCAAGAATAATAAAGAAAAGTAATTGTTTTTTAGATGCCCCAAATGGGGGCAACCCAAATACAAAACCATAAAACATAAAAGGGGGGAACATCTAGCTGGTGGGATCATTTTTGAGGTTCGAGGTGTACTAACCCTCCTACTCCATTACACTAAAGAGGGAGAACTCCTCAATTTCCTTCCTTGTCAGTTTCGAGAGCTTCTTGGTAGGGGAGGTGCACTTAAACATTACCTGCACCACCTTCTACGTCCTCACTAGCATACGATCCCGAGAGCGGCGCTTCTTTTTCTCTGCATCTATGTCACTCTGGAACTCAGCATAGGTACACGCCAGGTCTATAGGGGTAGTCAAGCTCGAAGGATCCAATCCAAGAGGGGGTAGGTGAGTCCTCTCTAGGTAGCTTCGCACAGCATCAGGGTCAGCCTCCCAACCACCGAGAGATGTGGAAGCCTGAGTGGGAGGGATGCTCGAATCCTCACCCCTACCAGATCGACTACTCTCACCTTCTTCCCTTTTCTACTTTTTTTTGTTTCTCCCTCCTCGTATGCCCCTACACCTTAGCGGGTCATACAACACATCGCACACATCTATGGTATCATAAATCTCTCTAGGCACGTCCACTCTATTGCATAGCGTGGTGATCAGGAAAGTTAAGAAAAGATCTTTTTCCGACCTCTGCTTAGCATAAATGTGCCGCCACTCATCCACAATCTCTGCCCCTACATTAATCTCAATCCCTGAAAGAGCGCACGCCACCACTATAGCCCTATGAAAGGCCATATCCGTAAAATTACTCAACGGACGAATCCTCCAGGACACCAAATGCAACCAAACCTTGGCCTCGACTAAGAAATAGGCGCTCTTAGTACCCTTAATGCTAGATCGTTTAACCTCTTTATCTTGACCTTCTGATGCCAAGACCCGAGCCGCCCACTTCAATATGATTCCCTCACCTTCACTTCAAAAGTGGCATTTGAGGGATTGGCAACCTCCAAGGCATCATTGATGGTGGAAATATCCATTAGAACCTTTTTCTCTTGAATATGAATGTTGGGGAGGGGTACCGATCACTCCAACATTGGGAGCATAGCATAAAACTCCCAAACAATCTCTATGTTATGTTGTGGGATAGACTCAGTCGGCATCTCCTAGCCAAATACCTTCAGCTAATCATGGAACTCCGATAAATCCTCTTCCACATCTCTCATCAAAATACCCTGCTCACGGAGGAAACCTCTATTGTGCAGCCCTTTGTCACGACCCAATATCTCTAGTCATGAGGGCACCTAATTTAACCCACCAATAGGTAAGCCAAACCATAGCCCAAAACGACAAGTAATGGGATAATGGAAGGAACTAAAAGAGTATAGAATTTATACATGCAATAGAAATACTAAGCAGTGAAATATATATAAGAACGATACTAATGGACAATCGAGGAAAATCAGAAATGTACAAAAGAGTATCTCTTAACCTAGTAAGATCAGTACAAGAGCCACTAAATCAAAAGTAAAGTACTAAACAATATCAAATATAATGTATTATCAGAAAAATAAATACTATCCAAAAATAGAAGAAGGATAGAGGATTAGCTCCAGCTCTGAAAACTCAACCTATCTCCAAATCCCCAAAACAAACCTGAATGAAGCGTCAGCGGTGGTAACACGTACTCGGATCTGCATCAAGAAAAGATGTAAAAGTGTACTATAAGTACCAAAAATAATGGGTACTCAGTAGACATCATAGTCCGACTGAGCTAAATTATAATAAAAGTATAATAAAATGCGAGAATGTAAACTAAAGTCAGGAATAAAGGGCATAAATCCAAAAAAATACTTCAAATCAGGCTAAAGCGATAAATATGCAGAATAAGTGATTCAAAAGTAAATACAGTCTAGCTACAACCTAACTGGCCCCCCATAAGTCCAAAAGGCACAAACAAGAGAGAAATAACCCAACTGAACCCCTATAAGCCCGATGGATGCAACCAACGAAGAAATATAAACAATAGTGAGTTTAAAGTGACCAATGAGTGAAATCATACATTAAATTCCCTTTTAACCATAATGTCCAACTTGAAATGGAATTGCGGAACAATATCATCATAATAATGTGCCACAAATAGATCATAAATTTTTGACTTGAACCGGAACTAGTAAATAAATTTCAAAGTAAATATAACCCAAGACCATAACTTCCTTTAATTCCAAAATAATCTTAAATCCCCAAATTTAATGGTCAAATCTATAAGAGGAGCGAGTTCTAATTACTAAGTCTAAGAGTGATGTTTAAGGGTCAATCACATTTTAATCTGAGTAATAATGTTAACCGTAATTTATTAATTGACCTAAGTATCCCTATGGTTCAAGGTTTATCCCGAAGTGATGAATTAAGGTCTCTTAGGTCTATAAGGGGCTAATCTAGGCATTTAACCTAAGAAGAGGGTCTGTGGGGCTCGTTACTAGTCCTGAAAACCCATACTAAGGAAAACACCTACCCCAACCTAGACTAAGGCTATACAATTCCATCCCAAGGTCTTAACTAAACCAAAACTAATCCTAAAGTATCATTATAACTATTAGGAGATGATATAGTCGTTTCTTTGATTAGCCTACTTTTATCCTTTGCTTTACCTACCTAGAATGGATGATCCTAGTTAGCCCCGTTGAGCCTTTATACTATTCTTTGGTAGTCACATATGAAGATTAATCCATTTCTTTGAATAGACCTTTAACTTGATCCAAAACTCCTAAGCGCTTTAATTAAGAAAAAAGAGTTAAAAGGAGTGAGAATTGAGAAAAGGGAGATAGTTGAGGTGGGAAGCCTGTAGTATAGTCTAATGGTGCAAGTGATTAAAAGAATCTATATGCTATTTGTAGGGAGTATAAAAAGAACAAAAGAAAAGTGAAAAAAAAAGTGCTTGATGATTGAGAACTCTTTACTAGTGGTATGTGAACTTGCTTAAAGAGATGGAAAAACAACGAAATCTAAGGGTAAAAAGGGAGAAGAAAGATTTGGTTGATTGAAGAGTGAGCAAACAATCAAAAATTTGTGATGTATTAAAGTTCTTAGGGAATATAGTTACTATTTTGGCAAAATAATTCCTACCTATCCCTTAGCTTACGTTACAATCCAAAAAGTCCTACTTGACTTAAATTTTGATGTTCTTGAATTAGTGGAGTAGTACACTAAGGAAAAGATTATAGTTCATCATATGTTGCATGTGAATTCTTATTATGAGAGCGAGTGTAGTTCTATTCTCATACCCATTCTTGCGTTAATTTGTATACTTGTCAGTGAATATGGGTAAATCTCTTATTGTGAGGGCGCATGGTTGACGAAAGATAGGTGATGTATTTGATCTCTTGGTTGGGTGAATTTTATGAGTTTGTAAATATCATAAATTTGGTTTTTTAGGATATGAGGTCTTGGAGTAGTTGTTTAAATGTATGGTATGAATGAAGCATATTTAATAAGAACTTGCCGTCTATTTTAGTCGTTGTATTCTTAGCTTGAGTAATCTTATTTCAATTGGTGTAGTTGTAGTAGAGTCTATGTCATGAGTGTATATATTAATCGAGGATGAGCAAGGATTTAAGTGTGGGGTGTTGATGCGAGGCTAAAAACCACATTATTTTACCATCTTTCGCCTCACATTTGTTCTCTTTTTGGTGTTGTCTTGAGCTTAAATGATGTGATTTACACGTGTTTCATGATTTGCTTATATAGGTGTGTATTAAGGTATTTGGAGCTTAAACAAGAAGAAACAGATCACCAAGGAAGAATTACCGTTGCAACACATCACAAAACGAGTGAAAAATAGCAAATGGAGAGAGGTCTTGTGCCACACCCCTAAAGCAAGGAGTGGATCAACATTGAGCACAATTCTGAATTTTCAGTTGTTCTCCATGCAACAGCTCCGCTTTTGGGTTGTGGCGCGAGTCAAAACCTCTCCTAGCCCAATTGGAATTAGTTTTTGACATTCTAAGGGTTCCTAAACTCTATATAAAGAACCCTCCCACATTTTTATCATGAACAACTGATTTGGGGAAGACAAAAGCTAGGGCAAAGCTCAAGAACAAAGTTTAATTTATTTATTTTATTTTATTTTCAATTTCTACCTTGTAAACTCATGAAATCTCTTCTTCTAAAGAGATTCAAGAGTAGCTAAACCTCTTAATTTCTAGGATTGTGGTTGAACGTGAAAGTTGTGGCTTGAATATCATATTATATATTTTGATTTCCATATATTGAGTTAATTATTTCTTTTGTTTTCAATTATTCATTTGATTGATCAGCTTGCAAATATTATCTAAGGTTTGTTTGCTGGATATGAAAAAGGGAACGACAAGTGTAAAAAGAGGAAATAGGGCTAGTTTGTGAACCTTACAGGGAAATGGAATCGATTTGTCACTGAGGATAGAATGTACCCTATGGCCTAGCTTAGTTGATACACACGATATCTTTATGCACTTCACTATTAACCGATGATCATAAAAATATTGGCGTTAGGGATAGTCAAGTAGGATTAGAGTTGTTGGAAAAATGCTCAACATAGCTACAATTAACCTGCAACTAGTAACTCAGGAAATCAAATTAGGTGTATGATTTGATACCGCGACTAGATTGTAAAAATACCGCAACCCTAGATCTTCTCAAATCTGAATTACAACACGACAAATCTATGAATTGCTTACAATTGTTTTTATTTACATTCAAAAAACACAAATCACTCTTTAATATTGGTCACCTACTGAATAGCTTGCATAAGAATTCAAAGTAGAATTTCAATTCGTCAAATCCCTGTGGGTAAGATATCTTGACTTTCATACTTTATTACTTGTAAGACCACGTACACTTGCATGTGCGAAAGAATGCAACACTAGTCTACACAAGGAACCAATCAACAACATATAAACATAATTTAACATTCAAGCCATATGAATGTATGCAAGGTGTGCACATCACCGCTTTCTCTTCTCATTGTCATTAACATCATAATCATCTCATCAACATCAACATCATTATAAACCCCATGAACATCATGGGTTGTATATGATCATCATTATCAACTTAACATCATGATTATGTATGAATATGCAATGTGGTCAATAATCACAAACAGTGTCCGAAAACAATCACAATCACTGGTTCACATGGAATAATAAAGACATCAATCTCATTTCTGTACCCATCCCTAGATACGATATCACAGTGGTTAAACTCTCTTAGGTTGTTATTAACCCCTAATCAACACTTACATTTTGTTAACCTTCCTCTGTTCAAGATGTAACTATCTAGATTATTAAGAACACCCTCTACCAACCCGAGATTTCTACTTATCCCCACCCTATCTAAGTTTCAACCTATTCCATGCCACTAACATTACATCAATGGGGAACAACAACAATTAATAACCTTATTATAGCCTAATCGGATTTTTATCATTTTCATCCCTCCAAACACCATGCTTGAAGGGCCTACTGTATGAGAACTCCTGATATTACTATCAACATTATATGAATCTAACCCAAGTCTATTAACTACAATAAAAACCATAGCCTACCTCATAGATGAAATATGCTACTATTAAGATAAGAGAGTTTTCCTGCAAGTGCTAAGCATCTCCCTATGTTGGATTCCCATTGAATGTGCCTCAAAATCGCCTTTATGAAGCTTGGCCGTTGGAATATCATAGCTTTAGAGGTGGGATTTATTCAGGGTGTTTCGGGGGGGGGGGGGGGGGGGAGGATGACCTAAGGGGATAAAATAAAGAGGGTTCGGGCTGGTTACTGCTGCAGCAGTTAGCCTGCCGCCGCAGTGGTAGACAGTAGGCTAGCCCATTCCCTTTTTAATTTCTTGGCGCAATTACATTAGGACTCAATTTTCCCCACGAAATAATATTTGGGCAATTTTCATAAATCCCAATCGTTTAGTACCTAATTACACCACATCCCAACTGTTTTCATATTTATATAAAATTCTGGTTTTTCATTATCGTGATACATAACTAAGGCTCGCGTTACATCACCATCTAATACATAAGTACCAATACGTAACTTTTATGTATAACTATCATAGAGATACATACAGATATATAAGTCATAAGTATCAGTAGTACCAAAAGTATTCTGATACATGTTTTTTGTTAGATTTTCAACCAAAGACCTCTTTCTTATGTATCTGTAACCTAATATTTAGTAAGATAAATAGTTTTTGTTTATTTTGTGAAGGGTCACGTGATGTATCTTCTTATCATTTTCAACTAGATACATCATTCTTATGTATCTCTGAACTCTCTTAGCAGATACATCATTCTTATGTATCTCCATTAACATCATCTTCAACCTCCATTGACGAATCTCCAAACTCTCTCCGTACTCCACCCCCAATTCTCTCTATCTCTGTCTCAGGCCACCATAACTAGTAAACTCTCACCAGCAAGTCACCAAATAGATCCTTAATTGGGAAAAACTATTTGTATTTTGATTGAATTTTCTCAATTTGGGGCCTATAGTTTAGAGAATCTTTCCACAATCATCAATCTACATTCATCAGCCGTGATACCATAGAAATCTTAAGATTTGGCATCAATCGATCTCATTCTGGGTTGTTTACTTTGACACCGGTGATTCTTCTGCGTGACGATATGGTAGCGTTGGGTCTATTTAAATTTTTTTCTTAATGGAGTTGGGAGAGGAGGAATTGGGTTCAACGGTTATGGAGGGGCTTCTTTGGTGGGTGGTGGTCGGCTAGAACAGAGTAATTTTTTGGTTGCTATCATAGGGAGTTCTTGGTTATTACTGGTGGTTGGCAGGGAAGAGAGTAATGTATCGATGATTTGGAGAGAGAACGTGAAAGAAGAAATTTTTGTAATTATTTTATAGGGTTGAAATTTTGAATAATTATGATAAGTTAAGGTGTAGTATTATGTTATTTGCCCATAATTTTTTTTCCCGACCCATTAAGAGCATTTTATTCGTCGTAAAAAATTTTGAGGTGTTTCTCACGTAATGATGTTTTGGATCATTACACATAAATAACTTTAATCATCTTTCATATATTAGGAAGTAGATTACATATTATTACCCTAGAATCTTCTTTAATTATATTTTCATGTATAGTGGTTGACCACCATCAGTTTGAGGGAATGTTAATCAACATCAATTACAATATTTATCTACCATATTTAGCTTTAATTATCTTTTATATATTAGGAAGTAGCTTACATATTATTAGCCTAGATCTTCTTTAATTGTACTTACCATTTATAGTTCTTACCATTATAGCATTTACCATGTATAGTTTTCCTTGTAACCTTATAAGGAGAGGAGCTCCTTTATTCCAGAGATAGAGAATATCAAGGTTTTTCCCTTGTTCAAAGAAAGTACCCATATGATTATGTATTATGTTGAAGTAACTTATAATTTTGTACATGCTAAAGTGATATTCTTGAAAAATCAAAGTTTATTACAAGGAATTGATCAAGTAGATGAGGATTTAATATGCTTTCCTGATAAATTTTCTCTTGATGTACCTGTTCCTGATTGGGATGGTGAAAAAGATGACCAAAAAAAAATTTCAAAAGTTGCTACTGATAATGTGAAAGATGGAAATCAAGCTGAAGATTCTACCAAGTCACAAATGGTAATAACAACATCAGAGCTAAAGAAACATGATTTGGAAATTAGAGGGTGTTTTTGGATAATTCTTCTCATGAGGATTCAAATGCCGTGAAGCATATGCAATGACATTTTTCCTTCCTGCATTTACACAACACCCAAACCAAAGCGTGAAGCATTACAAAATACAATAAAATTCTTACCTTCAACTAGCAAGGAAAGAATAGGAGCTATAGTCAAAAGTGTCTTGACCTTTTGGAAGCTCTCCTCACACTTATCCGACCATACAAATGGCACCTCCTTCTGGGTCAACCTTGTCAAGTGAGCAACAATGGAGTCAAAATTCTTGACAAACTTGCGATAGTAACTAGCAAAACCCACAAAACATGTAACTTTAGTCACAGAGTTAGGCCAAACCCAACTATTAACTGCACCAATCTTCTAGGGATCTACCATTACCCCCCTTTTCCAAAACTACATGCCCCAAAAAGACAAGAGAAGACAACCAAATTCATATTTAGAGAACTTAGCGTACAACTACTTCTCCTTCTAGATCCCCAAAACAATGCGAAGTTTACCTACATGTTCCTCTTTACTCTTGGAGTAAACCATAATATCATCAATAAAGAAAATCACAAAAGAATCCAAAAGAGACTTAAAGATAACATACATCAAGCTCATAAAAGTTGTCGGCTCAATAGTCAACTCGAATGACATCACCAAGAACTCATAATGCCCATACCGAGTCCTGAAAGCTTTCTTGCATATATCCTTAGGCTAAATTTTTAACTGGTGATAACCCGATCTCATGTCTATCTTCAATAAAACAAAGCACCATGTAACTGATTGAAATTGTTTATCCAGGGTAATAGGTACTTTTTCCTGATGGTAACTTTATTCAATTATCGGTAGTCAATACACATCCTCATACTACCATCATTTTGCTCAATGAACAATACTTGAGCACCTAAAGGAAAAGCAATAGGATGAATACATCCCTTATCAACTAACTCCTACAACTAAGTCTTGAGTTCCCTCAACTCAGCCTGAGCCAGTCAATAAGAAGTAATAAAAATGGGGTGAGTGCCCGACTACAAATCAATACAGAAATCAATGTTCTGGTCCAAGGTTTATCAGGAAAATCTGTGGGAAACACTTCCTGTTATTCTGATACCACGGGAACTGACTCTACAGAGAGTGCCTCTACACTAACATACCAGAGATGTGTTAGAAAGGCCGAACACCCTTTCCCAGCTAACTTCTTAGCCCGAATAAAATATATAATTTTCATAGGCTTAGGCTTATACACACCTTCCCACTCTAACTTATCCATCTTGGGCATCTCTACAGTCACTTTCTTAGTGTTACAATTTAAAACAACATGATACAAAGATAGACAAGTCATACCCATGATTATGTCAAAATCAAGCATATCCAAGATTATGAAATCTACCAAAGTCTGGAAACCCATGAATAACACAGAACAAGCCCGATACATATGGGTCTCTACCACAGAGTCTCTAACTGGAGTAGACACATAATAAGAGAGTCAAGTATATCACAATTCAAGTTCAATCACAAGGAAAATCTAATAGATATATAATAATAAGTGGAACTCAGATCAAACAAAATAGAAGCCATCCAGTCATAAACGAGAATAGTGCTTGTAATGACGGCTTTAGATGCCTCAACCACGGTCTTTCCTGGGAAGGAATAATAGTGAGCTCTATCATCAACCTGGGCAACCTCCATAACAGGTTGTGCTCCACCCTTCCTTGCATTACCATTACCTCAAATTCCACCATGGTCTCCCTGATAATTACCCCTCCCACCCTACGGATGACCTTTACCATTACCATTACCTTTGCCAACTCTACAAGTAGGATCCATAGCTCTAGTCTATTATCATCCTTATAACCCAGCCTGTCTCTTTGGACACTTTCTCTTGAAGTTCCCCACAATACCATAAGTATAGCAACCTCGCTCTAGGGAAGGCATGTTGGACAAAGACTAAGAAGTCCCTTGATCTCTAGCAACTGAGGGTTGCTGCATGGACCGTAACTATCCCCCTGTAGAAGCTAGTAGATCTTAATGAATAGGGCAAGTTAGATAGGCTTGATGGTTATGACCCCTAGTATAAGAACCACCAAAGTTACCCATATTTGGGGGACTTCTTTGCTAACACCTTTCCCTGACCAACTTGTTTTACCCCTTCTACCTTTTTCACATAATCAGTAAATTTATTAAAGGTCTTCTCGACAGAAGTCATATGAATAGACAAAACCTGCAAGTCATTGTTCAGGCATTTCATAAACATCCGAATTCTCTCAACCCTTGTACCAAGTAACTGAGTTGCATAACGGGACAAAGCATGAAACTTGGCCTCATAGGCTGCAACAGGCATAGTGCCTTGCTTAAGGGCTAAAATCTCATCCTTCTTGCAATCATGAAGAATAAAAGGTACATACTTTTCAAAAAATAGGGTATGAAACTAAGCCCATGTCAATGGATGCAAAGCTGGTGACTAACACTCTACATATGCCCTCCATTACTACTTGGCAACACCTTACAGCTGGAAGGTAACAAACTCAACACCGTGCTGCCCAACAATACCCATCTTATGCAGCCTTTCATAACAAACAACAATGAACTCAAACCATCATGAGTGGAACCCACACTAACTCCCAGTGGAGAACCATCAAAACCCAAATCAGCAAACCCAACACTTAGCCAAAATAAGGCAAACTAGTTATTTTGCATTAAATAAAATATTGCCATAAACAATCTAAATGATAACCATGTGAAATTAACGATCACCTAAACAATCCCCTAGAATCTAAAAGTCATTATACCAAAATACTGCAAATGTCAATAAAATGGTTCAACCCAAAAACAACTGGAAGTGTCCAAGTTTGAAACAATAGATAAGAAATTAAGTGAAAGACGCATGGCAGACCAGAAGATGTAGCTCACCCTTGAATTCGAATGTTATTCGCTCTACAGGTGAGGTCTTGAAATAGTCTTCAAAAAATACTCTGCACTCAATAAAAAAAAAAAGCACATATATTATCAGTACACAAGAAACAATGGTGTACTGGTAGTGTCATCGACCAACCAAAAATAAGATATATGAACAAGTAACCATAACTTAGTAAAGCAACAATAACCATGAACACCTACGATGTAAACTTACACCAAGTTTATAACACTTAACCTTGTTCAACATCACCATAGAATTAAGTCAATACAAATCAAGATGGACAACAAATCAGGTCAAGACCATGACTACCAATAAGACTCCAAGTCAACAAAACATGACTCAATCATAAAATATCAACCATGTCTCAAGCACCATGTAAATACAAAATATAGAGTTATGCCAATCATTTGCAATTTAACTCAGACCACTCAAGGATCCATTCCAACAAGAATAATCGTAATAATCATGAATCCTGATTCACATCACAAAACCAAATATAGTAAGTAAACATGTAAACTCGGTTCACTCAAGAAACCAATATAACAAATAACACATAACACAGTTTCACTCAAGGAACCGTCACACTCACATATACCTTGTACATACACACTAAGGGTCTTATGGTCACCCACTAGCCATGGCCTGTAGGGGACGAGCTCTTGTCCATGTACCAAATCCTGTACATCAAGTATCTGCCAACCATATACCAACCAATCCCGTGAAAATGTCTAAATACCGGTATATCTCACAATAATCAATCGATATCGCAACAATCACAACCACAATGATAACAACAATAACACTTAAAACCAACAAGCTTTTCATATAAGTTCATTGCGTGTGATTACCACTTAGGATATCAAATAGTCATTCACTTTCCTTGAACATACATTGTAACAAGCAATATAAAGGAATAGTTATTATGCACACAAAAATAAGTTGGGTTTCAACTACATTAAACCATTACCTACCTTAATCCAAGCCCGAAATGGTCAAACAAACTTGAGCTTTGTCCTTTCTTGCAACCTCGACTTGATTGTTGTCTAAAAACATCAATATAACACATAATCAAAAAATAACCTAATAATATCAAGAATTATATCCTAAGCCCGAAACCACAAGGCCAAATTCATGATCATTCCCCCTCCTCTAATTCTAGGGTTTTCTATCATCCTTCCATCTTAATCCTACAAATTTCGTGGTTACAAAGGTGAATTATAGCCATGCAAGAGTTAATTATCAATTTTTTACCAAAACCCAAGGATTTTCAATCCAATTCACCTAATTGCACCAGAAAAATCAGCTAGGTCAAGTTTAATCCTTCCCAAAACTGTAAACTAATGATTCCATGGGTTAATAATCAAAAAACTTGTTAATGGAAGTGATTATCTTTACGCAGAAAAATAATGAATTTTATGTGAAAATCGCCCAAAATCACCTCTCCCAGTCCATAGACAAATTATGGATGAAAATAACATTTTGGGCTGTTTTCTACATTAATTAGTGCATATCCCACTATAGTAGTCCTATCTCACTATAGCGGGATACACCCACTATAAAGGGATTAACCAATGCTGACTTCTGCTATAGCGGTGCAGTAATAGATGCCACCTTCTATAGTGGGTGAGGTGAGGTAAAAACTTAGGATTTCTCCCAATTTTACCCTTTTTGCAATGCACCCTCAAATCTTAACATTCCAAACCAATCCCTTTACGTAAAGTTCGATATCGAGAATTCCATTTGCCCAAATTTATTTACGAAAGATCCTACGGATTTCTTATCGACTTGACTAACACAAAGTTACTTCAAATTATATAACATTTTACCAATCTATTCCTGGATTTCCCTAGACCATACCATGCTTAGATTTCATCCAGCACTAGTCTAGCCTGAAATTTCTAACTCCCAATTTGGAGAGAATCTTAACCTGAATTTTCGCACACTAGTCTTATCCCTAACAATGAAAAGGATCATTAAAATATGTTTATTAGACCATCCCAATGAGTTTCACTAAAAAGACAGGCATAATTAACATGAAGAAAATGAGATTGGTTAATGAAAAAGAAAGAAGAGTGGGAAGTAGAAATAGTGCATATTGAGCTAATAGTTATCATAAGAATTCAGTCCATCCTCTTCTAGCTATCTTGTTATGTGTTCAAAATTCTACTCATCCTCTTTTTATGATAACATGTGACCCAATATGCACTATTCTACTCCGGTCGCTCTTTCTTTTTTGTTTCATTAACCAACCTCATTTTCTTCAAGTCGATTATGTCCGACCATTTGAAAATCTCATTTGGATAGTCTAATAAATATATTCATCAAGGAAATATGATCATTAGATTTTCAAAAAAATAATTAGTACGTAAAGACATGAAAAATCTAGCTTGCGCGAAAATAGAATGTAAAGAATTATTGAACCTTACCATAAAAGTCGTGTGTGACTTCTTTTACAACAATTTCATAATACGGAATGTCACCGCTCATGTTCACCAAAATGTGACTATTCTTCTTTAGACCACCTTCTTCACTTTCGCTATCAATTTCTTAGTTCTCCTGATTAGCAACAAACTTAACATAACAACTATATACTGCGACATGATTTCTACCCAGATATTAAGAAATATTTATGATCACACATTTATGATCATATAAATAATATGATATTTTTATAACAACTAGCTTCAATAATGATCTTCATTTCTTTTTAAAACTATATATGTCTATTCAAATTTTATCACATAAATTGGAATAACCAGAGTTACTACTTGTTTTTAAGGCATATTAAGGATCTCATTTATAAGTTATGCTCGCATTGATGTAAAAGTCTATAACTAAACTAAATATCAAGATATTAATTAGTCAAACAAATATAGCAAATTTGATGTAAGAATAACAATTACTCCCTTCGTTTAAAAAAGAATGACATATTTTGACTTGACACAGAGTTTAAGAAAATAAAAAAGACTTTTGAATCTTGTGGTCTTAAATTAAAGTTATGTTAAATGTACCAAAATCTCTTTTAATCCAGTGATCTTAAACATCTCATTTGGAAAGTTGAAATTTAAGCACTATTGCTAAAAAAAGGAAAGAGTCATTCTTTTTTTAAATAGACTAAAAAGAAAAGTAGGTCATTCTTTTTTAAATGGATGGAGTAATAACTACTACATGGTTCCTACTAAATCAAGTTGCATTTGCAACAAGGTAATTCATTGCACGTAAGTAAACCATATAATAACTCGCCGATCCAATCTCTAGCTTGAAGTCAAACTAGATATCTAAAGTATGAGACTGAGAGCAAATTAAATGGCTTAAACCTAAAATTTCTCTATTTTGCTAGTGTCACTCTTTTTTCATCTTTTACATGCAAAAAGGATCTTTAATAGTAGGACTTTGTTAATCTAGCAATTAGAATTTAAGAGAAGAGAAATAACAATTTTAGTCCTGCAATTATTATTTTATTCCATTTTTAGTTCTTGTGATATTCGATAAAACACTTTTAACCTTCAACTACATAAAATGGATGATTTTGTTTCAGTCAATAACGAAGCTCAACATATAAAACATGTAGTTTAGTGATAGGAAGGGTAGTTTTGAAATTATACTAACTACTTTTACTGTGATGAACTTGAGCCACCGACATCACTGATCTCAAGAAAATACGAGAGTTTCATAGTGCTTTCGCAAGCATCACAGAATAAAGTTAATTTCTCTTATGGTCACTCAACTATGAAAAAATCTCTCAGAAAGTCACCGTATTTTAAATTTTATAATCCTAAGGTCACTCAACTATTGGTATTTTACACACAAAGTCACTTTTCTTTAGTTTACAATTCCAAAAGTCACTCATATATTTTAGGTAATCTTATCATTTAATTTTATTGACACAAAATTTTTATTTTAAGTCAAAAGTTAAAAAATAAAACACTACTCATTTTAACTACTTTATTAACCCGCTTACTTGGCCTGACCTGCTATAATCATATGGTCTTGTTGACCCTACGAGAAGCTCACAAGAAGCCAAAAAAGGAGGAAAGATTAAAAAAGAATCATGTTTCACTTGAAAAAGAAAAGCAAAATAATAATAATTTTCTAATTTTGCTTCTATAAGTCTATGATGATAAGCATAAATCAAAAACAATTTTAGATCTCTTCTTCTTGTTTTTTAATTTATTCAGATCATATAGTTTTAGTGAATGGGTTTAAGATTGATGGAATCCATTATTTTATTCTTGATTCATAGAAGTGAAAAATGAAGTTGAGAAAAATTGTGCTTTTCAACATTCGATCAAATTCTAGAAGGCAAATAAATAGATGTTACTTGATGACACATTCTCCCCCTTAGTATTTTCTTCACTATCCACTTCTCTAACCCTCTTTGATTTCCTTAAAGAAGGTCCCATTTCTGTAAACTTAAACTTAATACACAAAATCTTGAACATGATAATCTTATAGAGAAAAATAGAAAACGTTATAGAAAAGACATACATGAAGCAGAAAAATCATCACAAAGACAAATTGATTTTCATCTCCCTATCTTAATCTTAAGTTACTACATCCGTTCAGCGATGGAAAAGCACAGAGAATTATAGTAACCCTAATGGATGGGGGGGGGGGGGGAGGGGGGGAGTTACTAATTTATAGAGGTTGTAATTCAATCTAGTACATTCTTCAAGTAATCAATCTAAGGAACGACATTTTTTTCTTTATTAAATATTAGTTATGGACTTTACATTAATTGGGTCACACATTAAACAACAAAAAGTAATGTCACATTCA